>CM045768.1:30683420-30989537 GCA_025200525.1 Camellia lanceoleosa | reverse complement strand
CGACCACGGTGGTAGCCTTGATTCTTATAACCGGATGTGGGCATAGTCACCACCACCACACAAAAATGACCACCCCATTAAGGTACATTAAAACTAGCACCGCAGCGATAAACACCACCTTAGGGCCAAAAAGGGTGTTTACGCCTTTAACCCATGTCTCTACTCCAGTAAGCCTGAGGACCTTGATTAAAGAAATTATCACGAAGCCCACTTTGGAGCCTGGCACCGTTACCAAAGAAGCCCCCTCCCTCACCCTAACCAGTGATTCATGCCGCCTTCCGTGGTAGCCGCGGCTTACCGACATGTGTTTCGTCTTCGCCATGAGGTGCAAAACCGATGCGACCGCGGGGTCATCCGCACGGAGTCTACAAAGTCTATCGGCACTTGACCGGTGAACGTAGCAGGGGATAATGTGATGTGATTAGAGGTTGAACCACTATGAGCGGCGTTCGGTTCGCCAGATGTGGTGGGCGGCATACCTTGTTTTTGAGCAATATACGAATCAAAGTAATTTGCTTCGACTTAGGTATTGGAGTCGATCTTGTCTTTTGTATTAATTGATCCTTTCTATCTTGGTCGGTTAATTCTATCTTGTTGTAATTGGATACTTGACTTTGTTAAGTCGGGTGATTAAATTGTTACCTCAAGCATCACCATTTGTTTTGTGTTGTCTTTTAGGGTTTCTTTTGGTGTTTACGCCTAAAGGCAGTTATTATAGTCTTGAATGAAAATAACTTGATGATTTTCACACTCGTGTTTTATACGCCGTGTGCGATTGTGCGAAAATTCTAAATAGAGATAGCGGTATTTGGCGGGAACTACGCCTTTTATGTGCATGAAGTCATTGTAATGACCTAAGTTTCAAAGCTTTTTGAAGAACATATTAATTAAGAAACAAAGAGGAAGAAATTCACCGGGTTTTAAAACTTGATCAACGAGAGAGAAAAGAAAAGCGTGCTAAGCCCTTAATGGATAAATCATGCTTGTCGGCATGAGTCTTGAAGGATCGGTTCGATCCAGTTGGTTCTATCTTGCGCCAGTATGACGATTTATCGCTTTCTTAAAAAGCTTTCAAATGTTTTCTTGCGGCGGTCTAGCGAACGTAATGTTAGAATGGCTCTTGAGATTGTGCGGCTTAGGATGCATCCTCGACGCCGAACCTCAACCCTTTGTTTCAAACCTTGAACTTATGGATTCGGAGATATTCAGCGATTCGACCCTGTCTCGACGGCACAGTATTGTGGCGGGGCTTGGCGATCCTCGAACAAGAGGCCCCCAAAGGTCGGACCAAGAAGATCGAGACCTCATCGGAAGAAGCTTGCAAAGAAGTTAGAAGCAAAGCACCCCTCGAACTAGGGGCAAAAAATATCGATGTGCTTTCGAAGAGCCAAAGGTGGATATTCTGCAAATCAATACAAGCAGTCACTCTCCACGGATCTGAGATGGCTTCAATCTCAAAACCATTTTGGCATGGACTTGTTACACGCACCCTTTGAGAAACCATTGGTAGAAACCCGGAAGAGCGGGAGCAAAAGTTGAAAAGAAAAAGAAAAAGAAAAAGAAAAATACAAAAGAAGAAATGAAAAGAAAAAGAAAGAAAAGAAAGAACAAAAGCAACGAATTCGAAAACACGCAATGGCGCCTTGGCAAAGTTAGAAACATAAAATGAGAGGTTAAATACTGAGGGTGTACCTTAACCTCTCGAACTTCGTGGAAGCAGTTCCCATGTTTGGGATACGTGGGCAACTTCACTTTGCAAGTCCGACCACAAACACTTCAAATTCGATTGTGTCCATGCGATGGTTTACGGTCATCTTTGTCTTCTCTATATCTGAGAATCTGAAGTTTGTGTTCATAAACTCAGGGGCCCGACTACTGATGTCTTTAGCGACATCATCAAACAAGGGGCAACTTTCGTTGCCATTCAAAAACGCCTTGATGTCATTTCAAACAAGGAAGCAACTTTCTGGGTTGCCATGCGGTGTCCTTAGAGACAAAGGGGCAATTTTTCCGTTATTGTTATGGATTAGAGGTTTATACTGCGCATCTCAAGAGTACGGTTAAGTGCTTGTTGAGCATTGGCCGTTTGCAAAAATAGTTTTTTGAAATTTTTTACTAAAGGTTGACTAATTTTCTGGCGTGTTCCATCTTTTCCAAAAAATTTGGACCATTTGCTTGGACCCAAAAAGGCGTTAAAATAGAGTGCCTGGCGACTTGCATGATTTTCAAATCAAAAATGAATAAGCATGTTAATCTAACTTTCATGTTATTAGTCAAAAGGTGTTTTAAAACAAAAATGGTCAAAATGATGAAAGCCCTAGGGAGAAACACACAGGATTGAGTCAGGGCTTTTCTGTCTTTCCCCATTTTCAACATACTTGCGAAAGAGCACTCCTACTGCGAGAAGAGGGCACAACTAAAAGTTAACAAAGGGATGAAAGCTCTACTACACCCTCCAAGCGTGCCGAGGTATCAAGCCATGTCGCGGCATAAAGGCTGGAATGGGGCAAGATATTCCCACTCCATCATCTGGAACAGATCTAACCATGTGTCAAACTCCCCAACCGATGTCGATACATGGATTTCTCTTTTGTCACACACCCAATAATTATGCCTTTGACCCTTACGACCCCTCTGTGGGGAGAAACTCAGCTTTGTTGTGTCTTGGAAGAAAAAGAATCTAGCGGAATGCACAGCTGGGCAAAAACCCATAACTTCTTGTCTATCCTACCGCTTCCCACTCACAGGGGAGGGATGAAAAATGAGAGATTGAAGAATAAGAGAGAATGTCACGATGAAGGAAAAAAAGTGAAAAAGGGATTTTGTGAGAAAAACCGGAAGCTTGAGGGGCCAGTGATGTAGAGAATCGCCAAATATAGAGAAAAAGATTGGGAAGCTTATGGGAGAGGCAGCTTGTCACTGCATGTCCCAGAGGTCTTTTGTTTTGTAAACACGTGCTGCCTGTACGTGTCTTTTGTTTGTTTTTTCTCGAATTTCTTGCTTTGAGTCGTTCGAGTGTGTCTCAATGCATACTTTGGGTTGTATACCTTTTGTTTTTCCTATTAATGAGTCTTTTCTTCACTTGTGTTGATTGTAGGCTCAATACCGGTCGAGAACTCATTTTCTCAATTTCAAAAAAATCATCATCATCTTGTGTTCTTTCGAGTCTTTGTGCCATTCTCCGCATTTGTGCAAAAGGAATTTGTTCTTTCAAAAGCGCAAGGTTTAACCCGAGGTCATGTGAGAATAGTAAAATCGGGATCTACTCTGAAGCTATAGGTTCAATTTGCCCTTAAAGCAAAAGAAAGAAATAAAAGCATGCGAGTGTGTTTCACCTCCGACCAAATTTAAATGGGATGTGCCGAGTCAAGCCTTATTAATGCTCGAGTCAGTGCGGGTGTGCTACCTCCCGAGCTCAAAATGTTTTACTGCGGAAGTATCAGGTGATGTCTCCGTCCGTAGCTCATCATCGATTCGCATGCCTGCAAGCCCGTATCGCTTTTGGAATCTATTGTGACTCTCAAGGGAGATGCATACGGAGTTCGTTTGAATTGGTCATTAAAGGCGTGTATTTCCTTATTCGACATTTTAACTTTCAAACCTGCTATTAAAAGATTGCATCGAATATGCATTAATTATTGTGCCTGAAATGTGTATACCTCGTCCACTTGCATTATGCTTTGCATGTTCAGAATTGCATTATTATACCACTTCATTTGCATTGTGATGCACATCCATTCACATTGTTATGCACTCATTTCACTTGCATTGTCATGCATGTTTACATTGTTGTCGCCTTTTTTTACTTGCGTTCTTTGTTCTTTCCTCTTCGCATATACTACTCTGAGAGGTTTCTTTGCTTTTCTCTTTCCTCTCTCGCGTGTACTCGCTAGAGGTTTCCTTTTCTTTTCTCTTTCCTCTCTCGCGTGTCTTTTCTGAGAGGTTTCCTTTTGCTTTTCTCTTTCCTCTCTCGCCTGTACTACGCTGAGGGGTTTCCTTTTGTTTTTCTCTTTCCTCTCTCGCGTGTACTACGCTGAGAGGTTTCTTTTCGCTTTTTCCCTTTCCTCTCTCGCGTGTACTACGCTGGGTGGTGTCTTTTTGCTTTCCTCTTTCCTCTCTCGCGTGTACTCTATTTGAGAGGTTTCTTTTCTTTCTCTTTCCTCTCCAGCGTGTACTCTATTTGAGAGGTTTCTTTTCTTTTCTTTCCTCTCGCGTGTACTTCGTTGAGGGGCTTTTCTCTTTCTCTCGCTATGTACTCGTTGAGAAGTGTTGCTCCTATTCTCTCGCGTGTACTACGATGAGATTTCTCTTTGCCTTTCCTTCTTCTCTTGCGTGTACTACCTATTTGAAATTTATCCTTCTTCTCTTGCGTGTACTATTTGAGAAATTTATCCTTCTTCTCTTGTGTGTACTCTGAGAAACTTTATCCTTCTTCTCTCGGCGTGTACTATTTGAGAAGTCATTACTCTTTCTCTCTCACATGTATGATCTGTTGGAGATGTTGTGCTTGAGACTCAAGGTATTCTCGATAGTCACTTTTGGCCTTCTCCGCAAATGGCGTGAGAATTGCATAATTTTTACATCCTTTCTACATGAGTTGTAGTTTGGTTCATGTTTACTTGCTTGCATAGCATTGGCTTAAAATGTTTGCATTTATTTTTATAATTGCTTCATCACGGCATCCTTTGCATGATCATAAGTTATGCACTTGCATAGTGTATCACTTTGCCTCTGCGCCTAGAACTCAACTGTTGGTTTGATTCCTTGCAAAGGGATACGTTAGGCCTTCTTGAGCACAACCATTCGTTCATCTGTATTTTGTTTGTCCAAGTCTTGACCTTGTCAAAATGGTGGTCTTTAGGCTTTGACATTCACTCCGTCATTGTTATGACTTTTCGAGTTCTGTCAAGAGAACAACTGTAGACACCCATTTTTGACCGCCCTCGAACAGGCGTTCTCGATGGTTTACTTGTTGGAGAAAGGTGTGTAGTGCAGTTCGATTTCTTGACAAAGAGAGAGCCAAATCTCAACTTCATACCCCATTGTGGACCAAAATTATTTTGATGGTTTTATACCTTAAAACCCTCTCTTTCAAAACATTTTTGAAATAAAATTCCCACGATGTTAGGCGCTGCATTTCGGTAAATGTTGCGCTTTTTGGTAAGCCGAGCAAGGACAAAGAGATGAATGAAAGAGAGGTGAAATCTTTGAAAAAATCTGTCAAACCACCTTACTTAGGGGTTTGAAGTCGGAAAAAAGAGAAGAGGGAGAAAACTAGTTTGGGGTGGTTGACATGAATCAGGGAAGGAGAAAAGTCTCTGGCTTCCCTAAATGGGCATAACTCTTTGTACAAGAGGAATTAAAATATGGGGCCACCACCATTGGAAACCTTACTTCCGGGCTTCATTTTCACTCAAGAATCTCCTAAGTCCAAATCCGGGGAGGAATATGGTTGGTTAATCTGGTTGGACCGAATCTCTGTGACTTTCACGGAAAAGGGCATAACTTTTGCTGGAGGAATTTTAATGTAAGGTTTGCGCCATTGGAAAGATAAATTCAGGGCTTCAATCTGAACATCCACCGGAACTTGACCTTACAATTACCGACCGGCACAAAGATATCAAACCGGCACAAAATATTGCCGGCCAAAAGTGCCGAACTTCAGATTTTTGAGATATTTTGCTATACCTTTGTGGCAGATATTTTAATTGGATATTTTGACCAAAAGATCTTATTTTGACATATATAAGACCTTATATCTGATATGGCTAAGGGAGAACAAAAAGAAAAGTTTTGGGAGCTTCTCACTCTAGATTTCTCTCTCTCTCTACCCAAAACCTCTCAAATCCTTGGCCATTTCTTCATCACCACCAAGAACCACCACCACCACTCCATTTCCAGCAGCAAGGGGAGCTTTTTCAGAGGCTTAGGAGCAGCAAACTTGAGCCAAGAGGTGGAAAAAAGTAGTCTTCAAAGAGTAAGTTGCTATTTCCCTCTTGCATAGCATTTTCTTGCCTCATCTATTAGGCCTGTTGCTTATTGTTTGGGCTCCGACCAGAACTGAAAGGGGATTATTTTGAGCTATTCTTCATGTTTTTCAAGGGCTCAACCCTGTTTTGAGCCCTCCATTTGATGCTGCTTCAATATCATCTTGTATGTCAATATTTTGCATGCTTTTTCTAGCTTATGTGTGATCTGTTTTCGAGCATGATGTAAACTGTAAAGGGGCCTATTTTGATCCACTATTCAACATTGAAGAAGGGATCCAACCCTGTTTAACCTCTCTATCATGCACTTGCTTCATAATCCCTCATATTACCGTAAATTTGCATGATTTGTTTGACCTACATGTAGTCTGTTTTGGAGCATTTCATGAACTGTGAGTAGGATTATTTTGTGTCCTCTACAACATTTAGAAGGGATCAACATTGTTGGGGTCTCCATGTTGTAGTTACCCTTATACCCCTCTTTGGCCCCCATTTTTGCATGCTTGGTTAGCCTATCTTACTTCTGTTTTTGAGCCATCATCAGAACTGAAAGGGGTCATATTTTGGCCCTCTGGACATATTTCATTGAGGGTCTTTGCTTTTTTGGTGAATGCTTTGTGTACCTTATGTTATAGCCCTTTGTTGGCCTCAATCTTGCATTGCATGTTTTCCATATTTGTATACTGCTTTGAGGGCTTCCATAAGCTGTAAATGTTCATATTTTTTGTCCCTCTTCAATGTTGTAGAACTGTATTTTTTAGTTTGAGCATTGCGTATACCATCTGCTTCATTGTTCCTCTCTTTTCCCCCATTTTTGCATGCTATTTTTGCCATACTTGTGATTGTTTTTTGGCCATTCTTTGTACTGAAAAAATGCTTGTTTTGGCGCTTCCTTTCTACTGTATTTTCATTCCCATGTCCATAGTGTGCATGCATTGCATAGCTATAGTGCCATTCGGGTGCCCTAAATTACGCATTTCGGGACCATTCCTTGCATTGGTGTCATTTCGCCATCTTTGACTGTTTTCCCCATATTTGAGTGTTGAAATTCATTTTGCATGTTTGCATATCATTTCCATGCCATTTCATGCCTTAGGGCCATTGCCTCGGTTTGCGTGCCCGTGTGCACATCTTTTTGAAACACTTCATTCATCTCCACGGCCTCTTATGTAGTGTGGTTGAGAGCTCTCTCATATTAGTATAAGTCCATATTGCATTGTATATGCCATTTAGCCATATTGCATTGTATACCATGCATATAAGTTTTGCGTGCAAGCGTGCACGCATTTGGCGCCTCATTCATCTTATAGCCTTTGTTTAGGCTTGTTTGAGGCTACCTAATCTAGTTTAAGTCCATTCCTCGTGTGTTATAGCATGCTTACTTTGTATGTGTTGCTTAGGTTGTGTGCCTAGCATGTTTATATACTTGCATGTTCATATTGCATGTTAGATTGCATCTTAGGTTGCATTTTGACATGCATGCTTTACCTCTTGAATTGAGTATGATAGAGGTTGAGCTCTTGTTTGTTTATGTGCATTTCATTCCACATTGAAGTTGCACACTTTGGCTTAGAGCCCATCATGCATTGAAATCGTGATTGGTGGTCGGAATCGAGGCCATGCTCCATGAGTCCATTGCATGATAGGGAGTGTGTCCGTGCATACATTTGTCCCAAAATTCCATACCATGCTCTGTTCTTTGTCTGCTGCTTGTCAAAAGCTCTCTACTGAGAATTTAGTGCTTAAGGCACTCTTCGATCTCGGCCAAGCACACCTGTGCCGATAATCTCAGTTCACGGCCGGTGGCCAAACCTGCGGCCGATGGTCAACCCTTGATAGGTGGTAATAGCAGGGTATGTGGAAGGTGTCAGGGACTCGGCAATTTTCGAGAGGCGAGCGTAAAAGCAGAACCCGGCCGATGCCGCAGTCTGCAGGTTTCGAACCGTCCGGATCGAGCATCCATCATTCGCGCATCCGGCGATGTAGCCCCCTTATTTCACATTTATTTATTCAGTAATTAGAATTTGTAATATTTATTCATTTATTTTGGAACTGTATTATTATTTTGGTCCCTCCGTGTGAGGGCATAATTGTAATAAGGGTGTGTGAGTGTGTGTATGTCTTCCAACCCCACGTCTTTCTTCCCTTTTATTTACACCTTATGATGGTAGATTCACAGCATATTTAAATTAGCATACCTTATATACGCAATGCATGTGTGCATCCGCATTTGTTGACATGCATCAGGCTCGGTACATCATACAAAGCGCATCGTGCTTTCAATTCCAAATTGAATCGTGATAGTTGTTGCATCTCATGTGTGCCATGTTGAGGGTTAGCGAAACTGTTTAGATTACACTCTGTATGTGTCGCATTAGCCACTTAACATGATTTAGGTCATGCATGTTTGCTAACTAGTTTCTTTGTTTTTGTACAGTCTGATGTAAGTTTTTATGGCTTTAGCATATCGCATGCGGCTAAGTGCTAATGTGATAAACTGCTTGAATGCCTGTGGGTGGAGGTTGGATTACTTAAGTTGGGAATACTCATTGAAATCCGTGTTTAGCCTACTCGAGTAGCAATTTCAAGCGTTTTCCAAACCAGCGGATGTCGATGTTTATTCCCAAATTAGGCGTCTAGTCTATACTTGTTTCTTGTGCACACAACATAGTAATTCTAGGCTAATACTTAGGAATAAAACGCATAAAGTTTTCAAAATTGGATATCACGGTTAGTAGAGGCGGTCTTGGACGAGGCGAAAGAATAACTCATAAATGACCTTCACGAGTGCCCAAGCTCCGAGCCAAGACCACTTTGGTGATGGCCGGACCACGTGGCCTTGACACCGAGTCAGGGTTTTCTAAATTTCCCATTTTAAAAATATTTAGGTGGCGACTCTGTAATCTGGCAAAGCAGTCCATGTTTGGCACTACTTTTCAAAAATCTGTTTTCTCAAAACGATTTGCCAAAGTTGGACTCTTTGGTTCAGATTTAGAACCGACACAAGAAAAGGGAGTCCGAACTGTAGCCGAGGTCCCCCGCGGACGTGTTACAGCATGTATGAGCCTCACTTCATGAAGATATTAGCATCATTTTGCCATGTCTAAAGGCTGTAGGCCACTGATTTTGCCATGTTTGGTATGTTTGACAAAGTTATTTTGCATTAAGGCTTGTTAGTCTTAAGATGTGAGTTCTTAGCATGCATTTGGTTAGGCTATTTTAGTGATTTGGAATCATCTAATATGCTATCTAGATCCTTATGCCATGTATATGCCTCCATGTATCATCTCTCCCATCTTTTGAAATGTTGGTCTCTTATGCTTTAAAGTGAGCATTGTGCATGCTTGTATGTTTAGAAACATTTGGGCTGCCTTGTTGTTGGGTTTTGGGGGCTCATTTCATTTATTAAAATCTGTTTTGGTGGTCAAATATATGCCATGAGTGGCCATGTTAATGGTAGCAAGGAATGCTCCTTTGTGCCCTTAATCTTAGGCCCTTTGACTTGCATGTTTGCATAGGTAATTGGTCACCATTTGGGCATGTTTGCCTTTGTTTTGGAGTTGGTTTGAGGGCTGCCCCATTGTGGTCTAGTCCACCATCACATGCTTGCCTCATGTCTATTGTAATTGATTCATTAAGTGTTGTAGTATATTGGTCTTATTGCTTGATTGGTCCATGTTTGCATGACATTTGCATCTTGTATACTCTAGCATTTTGCATACTTAACATGGTAGTTGCATGACATTTGGTGTGCTTGCATCCTAATTCCCATGTTGCATCATTTGAGCTATATTTGCATACATGCATTTCATAGCTTGGTTTGGGATTGTCAAACCAAGCATAAGATTGAGGAAGTTCACAATACAAGTGGTGCAACTTGTTTCAACTCTTGGTCCCCAGGCCCTTGACCAACACATGATAAAGGTCTTGGTTTCATTTGTGTGTTTGCATGCATTTTTACATTAAAATGCAATCTTGGTTCCTTAGGCTATCATGCACCAAGATGCATAATTGATGGCAGAACCAAGGGTCATACTTCCTTGAGTCCCTTACATGATGGGGCGTTCACCATGCATATATTTGCTCTAAAATCCATATCATGCGCATGCTATACTTTCTTGCTATCAGCCCATCCTCTCTTGAGAATTTTGTGCCGGCCGTGATATAGAGTGCCGACCGGCACTTTTATGGGCACCGATAACCTCTCTTCTTGAGCGGTTGTCATTTTACATGGCGGTGCTTGGTTCCATCGACCCGATGGTGTCTGACAACATGCAAGGAAGGTGATGCGGGACTTGACAATTTTGGAGAGCAGGCGGTAAACGAGCGGCGATGTCATGATCACGGGTTTCAAGGCGAGTCGGTTCGAGCATGCATCATTAGCGCATCCGGCGAGCTAAAGGCCCCTCTCTTTTTGTTATATCTTGAATTTAATTTGATAATTAGAAATTTACGTAATAATTAATTTAATGCAATAATGAGGCCATACTATTTCTTGTTGTATATTCTTTTGGTCCCTCGTGTAGGGCATAATTTCAATAAGCGTGGGTGAGTGTGTGTATGTCTTCCAACCCCCATTTCTTTCTTCCTTTTATTTACACCTTATGATGGTAGATTGGGACATATTTAAAATTAGCATACCTTATGCAATGCATGCGTACATCCATGCATTTGTTTACATGCACCGGGAGCTCGGTATATCACCTGGCAATGCATCGTGCTTTCAATTCCAAATTGAATCACCGTGATAGTTGTAACATTTCACATGTCATGTCTAGGATAGCGAGCTGCCTAGATTACATCTTTGCATGTGTTGCATTAGACATTTTTAGTATGCTTGGGTCCATGCATGGATTTTCTAATAAGCTTATGTTTTTGGCTTGGAGTACTAGGTGAGTTTTCATGCTTTAGCATCCTCGCATGTCTTTGATGTGAGTGTTGCCATAACTTGACATGGTTACCATGTAAGAGCTAGCTTCTTGTGTGATATAACTACTTGAATGCTGTGGATGAGGTTGAATTACCTAAATTGGGACAATGCGTAAAGCTTGTGAGTTTTAAGCCCACTAGATAATGGCAAAACCATCTTTTCTAAAAGACCCACGTAAAGGGTGGCAAAACATGCATTTAGCCTACTTGGAAGTAGCAAACCATTTCTTTTTAAAATAAACATAAAATGTTTTATTCCAACTTAGAGTGATTTGGTCTATACTTGTTTCTTTGTCTGCATAACATATAGTAATTCTAAGGCTAATAATTGGAATAAGAGCATGTAATGTCTTCAAATCGGATATCACGGTTAGTGAGTGGCAGTCTTTGAAGCAAGGCGAAAGGGTGCTCATAGCTGACCTTGATCGTACCCAAGCTCCCGAGCCAAGACTTCTTTGGTTATAGCGGACCGTGGCCTTGGCACCAAGTCGGGGTTTCCTAAATTTCCCATTTTAAAAAATATTTAGGTGGCGACTCTTGTGATCTATGGCACGATCCATGTTTGACACTCACTTTTTCAAAAAATCTGTTTTTTTCTTCAAAGCGATTTGCAGATTTGAGACTCTTTGTTTTAGATTTAGAAGCCGTAACATTTGAGTCCTTTGAACCTGTAGTGACCCAATATCGAACGAGCCGAGGCGGGACTCGCCTCCCTCTACGCCCGGGGATGTGCGTTCGGAGGGCGTCTGGCGAGTGTTGCTACAACCCTCATGCCTTTGGCTTGGGCTATACACCCACCTGGGAGATGGGTGAGGAAAGAAAAAATGGTGGGAAGAGCCAAAGCTAAACAAATTGGAAAGCACTATGAGCTTGTGCATAGGCCAATTTAGGGAACTCTAAATAACGTTTTGTGGAAGGAAGAAGACTTCCCATTTGTGGTTTTCTGAGCCATGGTTTAATTAGGAGGAGTAGCGTGTTCCTGGCTTTGATCTTCTTTGAAGCTACTATATTTTAAGAGGGTGGAGCCATAGAGAGCAGATTGAATTAGCACTAGGTTCAGCAGAACACAGAAGTGGAGTCCAGCGATGGCGAACTTGAGGTAAAACAACAATAGCATGTCTCCTTTAAAATCCTCAGATCAACCCAGAGAGCTTGGGGGATGACCTAACCGTTTCCATGATCAGAGACCAATCAGGTGTGGACCCTTTTGGTGGTATCTTCGATGCAACTAACGCACCGTCCTCACTTAGCGATTGAAGAGGTTTTACGTCGGTAGCTCTGAATCGGTAGTGAGCCGAATTTGATTCTGAGTCATGGAGTGAGATTAATTCCATTTCTTAAGGTGGTCCGGTATTCCTAGGGTTGATAACCGGATGCAAAGTTTTATCGAGTCATCTTTTTCTTTTCTTTTGAGTCGGTTATGTCGAGAATTGGATGAGTTGGATCTTTTGAATGTAAATACCACTGCAGATTTACGAGTACTTCTCTACTTGTATATTACATTGATCATGACTTTCAAAATTTTAGTGAAAACAATGAGGAAGAATTCCTCTAGTTTTGAAACATTTGATTGATTGGGAGGAGGTTTATAAAACCCTCGTTAATGAAATCATTGCAATTAATATGGGTATTAAGAAGGATGCATATGGTCGAGATCGGGTCCATGTGTTCTTTGGAGGAACATGGCGCTTATTCGCTTTATTAAAAAGATTTCAAGATGTTTTGGTGGTCCTCTGAAGACATGCTGGAATTGATCACGAGATTTTATAGCATCGAATCCCTCTTGACCTAGAGGGGCCATTAAGCGAAGTTGTGGAGAATCGCTGATTGAGCTTAAAAGATTAAGGAAGGGTCATAGCGGATAGGCAGCGAGTTCTTACTAGTATCTGATTACTGACTTGGTTGGCTAACATTGTCTTGGTCTTAGAAGAAAGATGGAGAATTTAGGTATGTATGGATTTCAAAGATCTGAGCGAGCTAGTCGAAAGGACAACTTTCCTCCTACCGCAACTTGATGAATTGGTGGATTTCATCATAGAGCCATCGTTGCTCTCCTTCATGGATGGATTTTTTGGGTATAACCGGATTACGATGGCTTTTAGGGATAGAGAGAAGATTGCTTTAACTATGCGTTGGTGGGAACCTACTATTATAGGGTGATGTCGTTTGGGTTAAAGAATGCTAGGGCTACCTATCAGCAGAGCTACAACCACAATTCTGCATGATATGATCCACAAAGAGGTCGAGGTGTATGTGGACGACATGATTGTCAAGTCCAAGGAAAGAGAAGGCCACTACACCGCCTTGTACAAATTTTTTCACCGGATCATAGAATATCGATTGGTTTGAATCCACATAAGTGCACTTTTGGTGTAACGGCAAGGAAAATGTTGGGTTACTTGATCACACAAAGGGCATTGAGAGTAGATCCTTCAAAATCAAAGGCCATCCTAGAAATGCCACCACCAAGGACTAAAAAGGAGGTGCGAGACTTTTACAGGTAAAGTGCAATTCATAAAACAGGTTTATAAAATTAACCTTGACTTGTGAACCACTATTTGGTTTCTTAAAGTAAGGAAAAAATTTCAATGGGATGGTGATGTCGGTTTGCTTTTGAGCAAATCAGCGATACCTTGTAATTTACTGTTTTGTTGTGGCGAACCGGTGAAAGCCATTGATTACGTATCATTAGTTAATAGACACAACGATGGGATGCATGCTTGCTCGGGAATCGAAGATAGAGTGGAGAAAGCCATCTATTACTTGAGCAAGAAGATCTTTGGATTATGAGACCCATTACACCCCATTGGAGAAAGCGTTATAGCCTTGGTATGGGCTACCCGACAAGTTAAGGCTCTACTTGTTAGCTTACTCATAATTCTGGTTTTGAGATTAGATCCCATCAAATATCTCCTCAGAAACCCGGCACTTACGGGTAGGCTAGCTAGATTGGTTGTACTTCTTCTCTCAGAGTTAGATTTAAAATATGTCACTTGGAAGTATGTCAAGGAGAAAGCGGTAGTTGAGTTCTGGCAAATCACCTAGTAGAAGGGATGAAGCGATAGAATACTTGTTCTAGATGAAGCCATTCTGCGAGTTGAGGAAGAAACAGACAATGTACTTTAACGGAGGCGTCTAACGATACGGTTATGGGATAGGGGTGTTAGCGATAGTACTCAACAATTCCCACATACCTTTAGCCTTCAAACTACGGTTCAAAGTATCAACAACGGCGAGAATCTAGCGTGTATCCTTTGGTTTGGAAGTTGCCTTGGAATTAAGAACAAAAAGGTTGGACGTCATTGAGGACTTGAACTGGTCGTGTCTCAAGCAAAAGGAGACTAGAAGGTCAAAGAAGAAAAAGATGAAGATCTACTACAAACCTTGGATGTTCTGTTTCCTATGTTTGAGAAGCTGACCTTTACGCATCTATTAAGAGAGAACAACAAGTTTGCTGATGCTTTATCAACTCAATTTTTTATGATAGACATCTCGTTAGGAGTCCGGATGCGTTCGATCATTATCAAGTAGAGATATATGCCAACCTCTGAGTTGATGTACAATAGATGAAGTGCAAAGATCAAAACCCCTGGTATTATGATATCTGGAACTTCTTGGAAAAGGAGGTTTATCCACCAGGGGCAAATGCCAAAGATAAGAGGGCAATACGCCGGATGGCCGTTTGGTTTATCATCTGCGGGGGTAAGTCGTATAAAAGGGGCCATTTGGGAATGCACAAAGCGTGTGTTGATCACGAGCAGTGAAGCGCCTAATGGGGCCATCCATAGGGAGAGTGTGGGCGCACATGGCGGAGTGATGCTAGCCCAGAAGATTCTCAAGCAAGGTTACTACTGGTCTACCATGGAAGAGGATTGTATTGGTTTTGTTCAACGATGCCACAAATGCCAAATTCATGCAAATCGCATGAATATCTCGCCGTCAAAGCTGTATAACATGACTTCACCATGGCCTTTCTCGGTTTGAGAATTAGCGTCATTGGGGCGATCACCCGAAAGGTCAGCGGACAGTACGATACGCTAGCAATTGATTGTTTCACGAAGTGGATGGAAGCTTAATCTTATGCGGTGTTGGGCGCATGTGGCTAAGTTCATCATAACAACATTATTTGCCGTTATGGAGTCCCCAAATGAGATCATTTAGGACAATGGCTCCATTTTAGAAAAGTGATTGACTTGTTAGAGAAGTACAACGTGGCTTTTCATAAGTCATCTATATATCGACGCAAACCAGCGGATTTGTTGAGTACGCCAACAAGAACCTCAAGCACATTTTGAAAAAAATGGTTGAGACCTCCAGGGACTGGCTAGACAAATTGCCATTTGCTCTCTGGGGCTACAAAACTTCAATTCGGACATCTACTAGGGCAACTCCGTACTCTCTTGTTTATGGGATGGAAGCTATTCTATTGATTGAAATAGAGGTTCTGTCGCTGCGAGTTATGGCTGAGTGCGGATAAGCGAGCAGATTAGCGTGAGCGAGGTTCAACGAACTAATGTTGTTCGATGAGAGCACTGTACCATGTTCAAGGATATCAACGCAGGATTGCCAGGGCTTTTAACAAGAAAGTTAAGTCTCGGAATCTTAAGGAAGGGGATTTGGTACTAAAAGAAAATCGAGCTCCCATCCATGACTCTAGGGCAAGTTCGGACCCAATTAGGCGGTCATACATTATCAAAACTATCGTCAAGTGGAGTGTTATTCTTATGGACCTAGATGGCCTAGAATTTTCCCAACCGATCAACATGGACAAGTTGAAGAAATATTACCCCTGAAAGGCTCGCTAGGCCGAAAACCCAGAAAGGCGACCTAGGCAAAAGTTAGAGCACAAAAAATTGGAAAAAAGAAAAATTGAGCTTGCAAGGTTGAAAACCTAAAAAGGGCGGCCTTAGCAAAAGTTAGAGCACACAAAGAGAGCATTAATAACCGAGCGAACTCAAACCGAACTACGTAAGGCTTGATTTACCTCTTTGGGATACGTAGGCAACTTCATTTCAAAGTCTGGCGGTAAACACCTCCAAATCAGTTGTGTCCATATGTTGATCTGGTCATCTTTGTCTATTATTTAAAAGTTCAATTGTGATCCTTACTCTGAGAAAAGAGCTAACTACAGTGCTGAGCAGTGTTATTCAGTCAAAGGGCAATTTTTCATTTTTGGATTCGAGGTTGTACATCTCGAGGATAGATTCCATGTGTGTCAAGTTGTGATCCTCATCGAAAATGGTTTTAAAAAGTTTTAATAGAAGTTAATTTTGTTCAAATTAATCTTTTTACAATTTAGACCATTTTTGGACCAAAAGGAAAATTTTCAGTGCCCACTACTTCAATTTCATTGATTTCAATACAAAGTTCTCTGACTCTTGACACAAATCAAAGTTGCTTTTATTACATTCAAAAAGAAAACTTGAAAAGTAAAGATCAAAGCAATAAACTTGGGTCATAGTTGAGTCAGGTGATCCTGCATCCCTTGCTTATGCTTGTGGAAGTGTCGATGCTAAAGTGGGCCTAGATTACGCCTCATCTTCAAGCCAAGTCAAGCACTCCATAAAAAAGTCTTGTGATTGAAACTAAGGCGGGGCGCGAAGTTCTTTAGATCACTCAAGCAATGGGGTATCAAGCTAATTATGAACCTCGAATTGGGTATGAAGTCGGGTATTCCCCCCCTCATCAAGACAAGTTTGAAACCGTGTTTGAATTGGCGTAAATCGGAGAATGGAAATTAGAAAATCTGATTGTCATCATATCGGTTGAATACTAGTTTGTTGAGCGTCTTTTGTAGCTCATCTTGGAGCAAATCAAACGAGGCGATCAAGCAATATCAGCAGAGATTGTTGCATCAATACAACCACCACCCCGTTGGAAGTCAACTAGTTGTTGGCGAAAAAAATAGCCTCGTCTTGAATATCGCGAGCAAGAATGCACTACTTTCAACCTATCCATGAGCCATATACGGGGAGGGATGAAAAGAAAGAGAGATTAAAGAATAGAGGTGTATGTTGAGAGAAAAAAAAAAAGTGAAAAGGGTTTTGAAAGGCGTCTAAGCCCATCAAAGTCTCGACTAATGTCAAGCCGATGCAGGTCTTGCCCTCTTTCAAGCCTTGGGCCAATTCAACTAGTGAATGCTAGACCCTCAAAACCGAATGCAGAGAAAATGTGCTAACATGCACAAACAAAGGCGTCTTCTTAAAACTTCGACCAAAGATGGTGCCATGATCGCCGGCATCGGAAAATCCATAGATCAAAGCTGGGGATATCTTGCTCTCCATTGTGAACCAGGATCGGGCATCATGTAAAGTGAGCCCACATCATTCTAAAAGCTTGGATGTGACCAAAACGGGGCTGGGGCAAGATTCTTCATACCACCAGGACTCCATTAGCACTGGAAATTCTTCGATTATAGAGCATATCTCTTGTCCCCCGAAGCTGAACACGTTCGTAACCAGGTTCCAATATCTAGTTGTGGCATGTAAGGAGCGAAAAACCGTCTTTGGAACCACTTAGCGGGAATAGTGCATTTATCAAGAAACCCCAAAAATTTAGCTTTTAAGGAGCCATCTAAAGTTATAATCCAATGGAGAGTTTTTGAAAAAGCTTGCTCCATTTGTTAAAAAACAAAGTTGGAATGAAGAAACTCGAAGTCCGGCTTTTGTAGAGAAGACCTTGCTGAGTGGAAGGCAGTGGCAACAATCTAGGAGCCTCTCACATTGATGGCCGACCGAAGCCACCGGTGGTCAGCCAGACACCACTAGTGGCCGATAGCCTCTGTTCATGGCGGTAACCTTCTTGGTTGTCTGTGGTCCACTGTGTGTTGAGAGTGTTGAGAATCTATGTTTTTTCGGTCTTTGTGCATTGTGTTGTCTTGTTTTAGTTAGTTTTGTTAGTAGTTTTGTTTCAATTTGTTTATCGAGTTATATTTGTTTTGCTTATTGAGTTGTTGTATATTGTGTGTTGTTTATCAAGTTGTATTTTACTTGATTATTTATCGAGTTGTACATTGTTTTGTTGCTTTGTTGTTAGTCGGTTCACTACTTGATCAAAGAAAGTTATGCCAATGCAATGTGCAATTTCCATCAATCACGTTCAATCTCATTTCTATGCTGTCGATGCTCGAGAATGCAAAATACAACACTTTCTCATACAAAAGCTGGTTTTCGTGCGATGATGGTTACTTTTTACAAAAGTGCAATACAAATTTTATAGCAAATAAAACTTCGTTTGAAAACTGTACAAAGTGCTAACACTACTAACAAAAGATACTAAGAAAAAGAAAATATAGAGTAGATCGGCGCCAACTATCTCAAGCTTTAGAGGCCCTTTTAGTCCTCTTCCTTGGCGGAGCGGACTCTGCTTTTGTCTCCCTGCGCCACTATCTGAACGGATCTTCATCGAGAATGGAACCAAAATCGTTAAATAGCCCTCTATCAACCCCTCCTCGGCATCAATGTCATCACTAGCGAGAATCCAGAGCCAGCGTCATCATCTCAGCTCTTAGGCGACTCAACATGCTAACGCTTCCTCCTCGGCCTCGGTCTCAAGTATCATCCTCGCTCAAGATGGGCTCGGAAGGGCCACTCTCAACTCGGTAGCTTCTAAGCAGCTTGAGCTGCACTAGAACTGTCTCTCTCTCCCTATTGCTAGAGAATCTTGATGGTCTGGTATTGTTGCCTTTGGTGTTGTCGAATAGGTGGGACTAAAAAGTTAGTTGGTATATGTCGACCCACGATGTGTATCGAATGCAAGTATGGTGTACAAAATGAGTATATCAAAGTCGGTACATTGTATGAATTTAGATCTTGGAGTGTATTAATGTAGCATGGTGAAGTTTTTAGGTTGAAAGAGTCAATTCGGTGTGTTAGTGGAAATGTAATGGCGGAATGTAAGAAAAGCTGAAGAAATTACTGAATGCCATGGAATACGGCGATGCCTCCTCCTCAAGATCATGTTCTCGAATGGGGCCAACAACTCTAGTAGATCCTTAGTGTATCACAGAAGTGCTGCCAAATGCATTTAGGAATGATCGATTGCTCCAAAGGAATGAATATCTGAGAGAATGGAAAAATGAATGAAAAACTATGATACATACCAGAGGTGAGTCAGGAGCTCTGACATATCTATGACCAGCTGCTGGAGGCTCAATTGGAATCTAGTAAGCCTCTCCGATGTCTTTGACATATCAACAGTGGAAGCTCGTATGAAAAACCGTCTATAGGGGCACCCTCTAGCCCTACCCTCGATGCTCGAGCCACCTTGCTCGAAGGGGCGTCTATTGCTCTCCTGTCTGCGAGCCGCATGCAGCATCAACAAAGGCATGAGATCACGTTTGGATAAATGTCGTATAGTCCCCTCTTCGAGAAAGTAGTCGGCGTCCACACCGAAATGAAATTCAATCACCTTCTAGGGAGAAAGGCTCTCTGTAGCTCGCATAGATGGTAGAGGCGCCATGGTAACTACCTGCTGCGGCAAACCTAAGGTCTGGCATATGAAGCGCTCGCCTAAGAACCAGGCTTGGCATCTCTGGGGCCCTCGGCTTCGTCGAGCGGAAGCCCCTTAAGCGCGCAAAGCCGGTTCTGACTCCCTCGGGGCATCGTTGCCCAAAGCGCAAGAGATCTACAAGCGAAGAATATGCAGGTTGTTAGATGCCATTAGATATGCAATATTAATCAGAGCAGATGTAAAGTAGAAATAATTGTGAGTTTTGAGTTACCTCTACCGCGGTCACGGTATCGAAGTACCAGCGGAAGAATGGAAAGGTCTCCCTGGTCCTCCTCAAGCACGTGTCGTTGTACCAATGAGAGTATGGTACAATAGGAGGCATCTCCACCTCTGGCTTTGGGGCAAAGGTCAGGAAGTATGCATATACCCACAGTTGGAAGAAACAAAAAGGTAGCAGTGAGTGTACAACATATAAACATAGGCAATGCAGAAAGAAAAATGTGTATGTAGAATGCAGAGAATGCAGAAAGTATAATGTGTAGTACAATGTACAGAAAGTACAAGTGTGAAGCAAAAGCTGATTTTGTGTTATGCGATTAATGCGAGAAAGTGCAAAGCGGCACGGCGAAATGCAAAGAAAAGTAAAAGCATACCTTCGGGCTCTCGGTATCCTTGACTCTGTTCACTCCTGCGGGATGTCGAGCTCATGTAGCCATACAAGGTAGCAAGGCCAACGCCGCCCCAATCGTAAAGCCAGACCTAAGACAAGTCCACCAAGGCGCTTAAGAGATATAATCCTATAGTGTTCACAGGGTCGAAACAAAAGTGATGGTGCCAAGAACATCAAGCCGCGGGTGTATTGCTCGATCTCCTCTAGGGTCTCTGGCTCTGTCTCTCTGTAATGCTCGGAAAACCAATTGTATCTCACCATCCTCGACCAAAAGAGAGGTGGGTATGCCCTTAGTAGGAAGATCCAGGCGGCCTCCCACTCTCTATATACGTATCAAAAGTCGAGCGACCCCTACCTCTATGCCGGTGAGCATAGAAGTCATAAAGTCATCGTCATCTCCCCATAGTATAGAAGTGGAAAGAGTTGGTGGTATCCCACCACCTCTCTACTAGATGAGTCTACTCGTTATGAAACCGATAGCCGTGCAAAATAAGCCAAAGCTAGGCCCCTCATTGATAATCGGTGGATCTTGGCGGGAAGCTCTATGTACCACTCCTTAGGATATGGCTCCATATCCTTTGATAGAATGTGAGTCCTCTTGTAATCGAAATTGGCAAGCGAAGGCAATGTAAGAAATGCAATGCAAGAATGTGTTTGAGATAAGCGGATGAAGGCAATGTAAGAAATACGGTGCAAGAATGTGTTTAAGATAAATAGATGAAAGGCAATGTAAGAAATCTGATTGCAAGAATGTGTTTGAGATAAATAGATGAAAGGCGATTAATAAAATACGATGCAAGAGTGTGATTTATGCAAGAAATGCAAGGTACATTGAGGAAAATGTAAGAATATAGTGTATACCTGGGTGGCAAGTGGGATAAATGGGACTCAACTCTCATAGCAAGAGGTCCTCACAGCAAACCTCGTGCAAACCCTCTAAAATAGCCAGTATTGTCGGTGGAAACACATTTGTCTCGAGGATAATATGTCTCTGGGTCAAAGGTTGAACCCTAGGTGGTAGTAATCTGAGGCTCGGGATTAGCCTCCATCCCCAAAGAAGATCAGATCATGTGGAATGCTGTCCGCCATCTAGAAAGGAGGTCAGAAAGTGGGCGAAAATGAAGAAAATGGGTGAAAAATGCCAAAAGTCAACCCTATGAGAGAGAAAAAGGGAAGAAAAAGTCAAGGCCCGGGAAAAGGCACCAAACCCAAGAGAAACTCGAGGGAAACAAGCCTCAAGTGGTGAGAATGAAGAAAAAAACACCGAAATCAAATTTCAATCGATTCAAAACGAAGGATATCAAGAGGTTTTAGCGAATCAAACAATCATGGGGCGTTGGAAAATGCGTATAAAGCGCGGATCTAGAGGGGAAAAGTTTCTAGAGAGAGAAATGGAGGATTTCGGCAATGGGAAAGTGGGGAAATGAAGTTTGGGTGTGTTTACTTAAAGACCTGAGGAGAAAAGACCAAAGTGGCCCTAATTTGCCATCGGTGGCCGACTGCCACCGTGGTGGTAACAGGCCACATTGGTGGCCAACAATGCATAGGGGTGGCCGACAAGTGGCCAACGCCCTCCCCTGGTGGCCGACAAGTGCCCAGGGCTCCTCTTTTGAATTTTAATGCTGTTTTATGTCTTTATTTCTCCAGAAGTGCAAGGAAAGTTCACTTTTAAGTTCCAATTGCCTCTATGGAACCGTGTCTTCAGAACATGATGTTCACTGCTAGTCAATATGAACGAGGTGTATCCTTTTAAAACATATTGTAACTCTTCCGAGAGGTAAATCGGAAGTTACGACTGAGTCGGCTTTATCAAATACGCTTTTGTCATTACATAGAACATGCATCTCTTTATCGTTGCATGGAACGTGCATTTTATATGTGGTCTTGCATCACTTCTCACATTTGTATAGAGCATGCTTCTATTTCCCATTTGCATAGAACATGCATTTGGTATTTTGCATAGAACATGCTATTAATCTTGCATAGAATATGTATTTTGTGTTATTGATCGTGCATAGAACATGCATTTTGTACTGTTGCATTGAATATGTATTCCAATGTGGCATAGAACATGCTCCGGTTCTCATTGCATAGAATATATACATTTTGTTTCTCATGTTTAGCATGAAACATGTCTCTAACATTGTGTCTTGGTTATTAAGTCTTGCATAGAACATGCACTCTTCTTTGTCTTGTACACATTAAGTTTCTTTCTTTTGCGAGCGCGATATTATATGTGCAATTCATTGAGAGGAGTTCGGGTAGAACCACTTGTACCCTTGAAAGCGTTATTCAGTTAAAAACATTTTTTTGTGTCCTAATGTTTATCACCTCCTTTGGTTACTCCTTTTGGTTAAAATCATTCGGGTGTGTCCTGGTGTTTACACCACTCCTTTTGGTTAAAAGCATTCGGGTGTGCCCCGGTGTTTACAACACTCCTTTCAATTTAACGTGCTTGGATGTGTCCCAGTGTCCACACCATCCCTGTTTTCTTCTGCATGCAACGCGTTAGGATCTTGTTTGAGACTTTAGATGCACTTGGCGGTTGCTCTTCGCTTTCTTTACATCACGGTTAAGCTTTGCATAATTTTCTTATCCTTCTGCATGAAATGTGGTTTGGTTTGTAATTTCCACCGTGTATATTTGTTTGCTTCTTCTTATGATTGAGATTGTTGTACCTTGTTTCTGTTTGCTTGCATTGCATTTGCATTCAAATATTTTGTTACAACCCCATAACATGATCATAAGCTATCTTCCTGCATCGTGCATATCATTTGCATCTTGCCCCAAAAATATGCTGGTTTGATTCCTTGCAAAGGGATACGTAGGTAGCCTGCAGGCATAACCATTTGTTTTGTCTTCTTTGTTTGCTTGTCCAAGTCTTCGGCCTTGCTAAAAATGGGTCGGCTCTGAGTTTCGACATTCACTCTCGTCATTTCATGACTCTCGAGTTCTGTCAAAGAAGGGCACCTATACACCCCATTTTTGACCGTCTTCAAGACTTGGACGTCATCGCTTATGCACTCGATGATTGTGCTTGTTTGTGTTCGTTTTGAGTGCTTAAAGTCCACGGTGGAGTGCCTTGCCTTTGAGCCTTGAAACCTTATCTATTTTGTGCATTGTTTTGGACCATAGGCCTGTTGTTTCAAATCTGGAAGAGTGGGTGACCTGTCGGCTAGCCCCTTGGGCTGTCGGCCTTGGCTTGTACTTGTCGGCTACGGTGGTGGCAGCGACCATTGGTCTCTTTCGAGATATTTATTAACGATTGTGCAATTTGTTCCTAATCTGATTCATACTTTGCGTATGGTAGGATGTTCCTAAGCTGAAGACTTTTTTTTCTATATATAGGGGGGTTCCTTCCCCATTTTGGAGGGTTAGCAATTTTAGACCCAAAAAAAATCTCTCTCTCTCTCTCTCTCTCTCTCTCTCTCACTCTTGATATTTTGTGCTTGGTTGCCTAGTTTCTCTATACTTTTGCATACCAACCCTTAATCAAACTTGACCATCTTTGAGCTGAGGTTCCTTGGAGTCTTGTTTGAGGTCTAGAAGGAGGTTTGAGCTTGAATTTGTGCCTAATTTGTGCTTTGCTTCAAAGGTATAACACTTACCTTGTTTCAGCTTATTTTGCATCTTTGTTTTGCCATCTATTTCAACTATTTTTGGGCTGATTTTGAACTGTCAAAAACTCTATTTTTATGGTTTAAAAGTGTTGGTTTGAGGTCATTTTGAGTTAGGGGTGGTCACCCTTCTTGCTCCTTTTGTTAGCTTTTGTACCATTTTTCATCACTTTAAAACCAACTTTTTTGGGCCTTTTAACTAATGAATTTCAAAAGGATTTTCGATGGCAAAAACCTTATTTTGAAGTCCAAAATTGGAAGGTTAGCCCTCCTCCTTGTGTCTTGTTTGCATGCTTAGTTAGTCTCATGTATTAGCTTATTGTTTTAGCTTTTTTTGTGGCTTAAGTCCACATGTTTTAGACTATATTTAGGGCTATTTTGCCTCTGTTTTTGGCTGGTTAATTCATTTGAGCCTTGTATGGCATGGTTATAGTGTATTTTCCTTTACTAGCTTGGTGTTTTAAGGCTTTAATCACCATTATTTTGAGTTTATAGCATGTTTTAGTGTTGTTTTGCACCTAATTTCAGCACTATAATCTCTACAATCTCCCTCAATTCTTTACTCTTCTTTTTTTCTTTGAAAGTGGTTTCAAACCACTTGTTTGCCTAAGTGTGAAATGGAGGTGCTACACCTAATGGTTTTATCCCTTAAGGGGTTATTACCAACAGTGTAATATCTCTTTCATGCCCAAAGCTACTTATGGTTTGAGCCATCTTTCCATTAGAGGACAATCACCAATGGACTTAATAGATTAAGGAATGGTTTGGTAATTAAATGAGTAAATAAAAAATGACAAGTAAAAGAGGCAAGAAAAGCATCTTTCGTGTTGCATTGCATGTGTTTGAATTGAACTTTAATTCGAACATAAGGAAAATGGGACATTTCATACTCAAAAGTGATGAAAGGTTCCACTTTCATGTCACCATTGCCTTGATCATGCATGATAGGGTAGTGGCCATTTTGGTCTTGTTTGTGCATTTATTGAACTTGTACAAACTTGGTCCCTTAGCTGTCATGCATGGAAATTGCTTGATTGAAGGTTTAAGGGCCAAAAGTTTCTCTTCTTTTAGCTTGTGTGATGATAAAGAGGGTAAACAGTACAAATAACCTATGAGAATACACTGTTTTGCTCTCTGTTGCAGGATGCAAGTGTGAACCTTGGCGATGGTGGCCACCATTAGTGTGGCCCGGCCACCAATGGTAGCCGACCAGCCACCATTGGTAGCCAACCGGCCCCTTGTCGCCTTTGTCGACCATCAGTGATTTTGTACAGTGTGTTCCTGAGGTGGAGCAAAGGTGTTCTGGAAGTTGGCACAATTTTCAGTGATCAAATGTGCAAATAGAGGCTTGCAGAAGCAAAACAACGGCTTTTCGGGTGGAAACCGGGCACGTGCATGAGCCTCCCTTGTATTTTCAAGCTTATTTAGTGTTTAATATCTAGCTTAGATGAATGTTGTATTTAATTAGTTGTAGCTAATTAAAGTGTTGTGAATAATTTGTTAGTTTAGCTAGTTATTCGTTTTCAGTTTGTAATAATTAGTTAACTAGAATAGTTAATTAGATTTAGTTTGTAATAATTAGTTAGCTTAGTTAGTGTAGCTAGTTAGTTAGCTTATTTATTCGGACCGTCCGTCGCAAGGGCGTAATGTTGTAATAAGCGTGCATACGTGCGTGTGTATGTTTTCCAACCCCATGTCTTTCTCCCTTTTATTTAATCGCATTTGATGGTTAGATTAGGGTCATGTTTTGATTAGCATATCGCATGCTTGCATCCATTAATTGCCTTGCATGCACCGAGGTTGACATCATTCAAACTACATTGCCGTTTCAATACCTTCTTTGAATCGTGTTTAATCGCATATTATCAAATCGAATCATATGCCATATTAGTAAAATTTGAGCCTATTAATTGCATATCGCATGTGATGCATTAGGCATTTTGTATAGTTAGGAATCATGCATATTTTTCTAACTCATGTTTTCCTAGCTTGGAGTGCTAGGTGAGTTTTTATGCTCTAGCATACTTGCATTTATGTGAATGTTGCCATGATTAGCATGCTTGCCATGAGGCTATGTGCTTAAATGCTAAACTGCATGAATGCCTGTGGATGGAGGGTTGTTGTTTGAATTGGAACAATTCAACGAATGTGCGTTTTAAGCCCACTTTGTTGAGTGGCAAATCCTGTTTTAAGCCCACTATGTTTGGTGACAAATCCGCATCTTTTAAGCCCACTTGAGGGTGGCAAATTCAAACCATTTTCGCAAAACAAAACATGAGTTGAATTGTTCCAAGGCTTGCAAACTAGTCTATACTTGCGTGTGCACGTCACATAGTAAAGCTAGTTTAATAACCAGAATAAGAGCACATCATGTTCATAAAAATGCATATCATGATTAGTAGAGGCTGATCTTTGATCAGGCGGCGAAATATTCATTTATAACCTTCCTCCTCGTACCTAAGTTCCCACGCCGAGGTAACTTTGGTGAAGACGGATACGTAGCCTTTGGCACAAGTCAAGGTTTCCTAAATTTCTCCAAAAATAAAATATTTAGGTAGGGACTCTGTATCTGGCAAAGCAGTCCAATTTTTGCATTATTTTATTTAAAATCGATTTTCCAAAATGATTTGCCGGATTTGGACTCTTTGGTGTTTATCAGTTTCACATTGCATTTGTGAAACTAGATTGAATCGTGGGATGCATAGAATCACATAGCTGTGAGGCTTCTTTTGAACCTTTTGAAGGGAGGGGGCAAAAAGTCAAGCCCACACTTTGCGCCACTCTTATGGGTTTCTATTGGACAAAAGATTGCATAAATTACTCATTAAATTTAAAAACAATCAAATGCAGATGAAAGAGTCTACAAGAAAGTTGCTCGGATTTGCATTTGAACAAGCAAGAAGAACCCTATAAATTGAGCATTATAGTTGTAGACACCCCTTTTTTGACCGTCCTTATGACTTGGACATCACCGCTTGCACATCCAAAGATGAGTGTATATGTTTGTCAAATGCTTGAAGTCCTCAGCAGAATGTCACAGCTTTGAGCCTTTCAAACCCTACACACCTGTTGCCTTATTTTTGGACCGAAACCAGATATTTTCAAGCCTACAACCTTTTGTGGCCCGCCGGCACCTTCTATTGGCTGCCGGCCCTTGCTTCTGGTTACTAGCCACTGAGGTTGCCCACCGGCCACCAATGTGGTTTTCAGATATTTTTTCTTGACTATGCCAATTGTTGGCACAGATGCATGCACCTTCCTACACATTTATGTCTCGATATTTTCTGAAGGAGTTGCGTGGTTTTCTATATATAGGAGGCCTCGCCTTCCATTTTTAAGGTTGGAATTTTTAGAGCAAAAATTCTCTCTCTCTCTCTCTCTTGAAATTTCTTAGCCTTTTGCAAGCTTTTGCCAATACACTCTTAACCAAACCTCTCCATCTTTGAGCTGAGGTAACTTTGAGCCATGTTTGAGCTCTTGAGGGTGTGTTTGCCTTGTTTTGTTACCTAGAAATTGTTCTATTCTTCAAGAGGTATAAAGCTTTGCTTTTCTACTTGCCTTATTTACTCTTTTTCTTATTGTTTTCCAACTGTTTTTGGGCTATATAAACTCTGTATTTTTGTCTGAAACTTGGGTTTTAAAATCGTGTTGAGGGTGGATTCGACCTTCTTTACACCTTGCTCTCAAGGCCTTTACCCTTGTGTTTCCCACATGTACACCATCTTTTTTTGAACTTTTAAACACTAATTTTCAAAGTTTAGTGACTAAAATTCTAGCTATTTTTGTCTTAATTCCAACATATTTTAAGACTTATTTAGCACTATTTTAGGACTATTTTTAAGTGTTCATGGCATTTGAGCCTTATATTGCATGCTTCTAGTGTAATTGTCCTCATAAGTTTGGTGTTTTAGGCCTTAGACACCACCTTATTTGAGTTGATTGCATTTATTTAGTGCTTTTCTTACTTGTTTTCACCTTTAATCACCTCTGCAACCTCCCTCCTTTCTTAGATTTTTCTTTGCTTTGAAAGTGGTTTCAAATTATTTGTTTGTTTAAGCATGTGTAGACGCGCCTCGAGGGCCTCATGCTACAGTTCGGACTCAAATTGTCACGGTTCTGAATCTAGTCTTGCAAAGTGCAATGCAAGACTGATAAATCACCAAAGAGTCCAAATCAAATCGTTTTTGGAAAAGCGATTTTTAAGAAAGAAGTGCCAAGCATGGACGCTTTTCGGAATCTGAGTCGCCACCTAAATATTTATTTTGAGGGGATTTAGGAAACCCTGACTCGTGCCTAAGGCCACATGTCCATCATCACCAAAGTTGCCTTGGCTCAGGAACTTGGGTACGATTGGGAAAGGTCATCTATGAGCACCTCCGCTCGCCCGATCAAAGATCGGCTTGTACTAAGCATGATATCTTGTTTTTGAAAACACACGCGTTCTTATTCCGGTTAATTAGCTAGAATTACTATGTGATGCGCACAACACACAAGTATAGACTAGACCGCCTAATTTGGAACAAAACATTGTATATTCGTTTGTTTGAAAACGGTTTGAAGTTTGCTACTCGCAAGTAGGCTAAAATGCGGATTTGATGAATTGTTCCAATTCAAGTAATCCAACCTTCACCCACAGGCATTCAGGCAGTTAATCAACTAAGCAGTTAGCCTCGTGGCAAGCATGCTTTGATGGCAATCAATAACACACATGCAGTATGTTAAAGCATAAACACTCACGGTAATCCTTTCGAACCAAAACAGAAACTAGTTAGTAATCAATGCATTATCCTAGTTCATGTTAAGATGGCTAATGCAACACATGCGAAAAGCAACTAGAAATAGGCTCGGCTATTCTAAAGATGTCATGTGAGATGCAATTTAGATAACATGTATTCAACTTGGAATTGAAATACAATGCTGTAGACACCCCATTTTTGACCGTCCTCAAGACCTGGACGTCACCACCTGAACACTCGATGATTATCCATGTTCGTGTTCGTTTGGAGTTCCCGAAGTTCTCGGCTATGCGCCTTGCCTCAGGACCTCCGAACTTGACCGTTTTGTGTCTGGTTTTGCACCAAACACTTGTGCTTTGCTGAGGGGCGAGGAATGCCTTGTGAGGCATCCCCACACCACCGGAAGTGCTAGAGGCCATTGGCTGGTTGGTGTTGCCATCGACTATATTGTGCCACGGCACTTTGTGCGGTCGACAAATCATTTTGTCAAAATGACAATTTTGCCTGCCGACTCTTGCGATTGCTTTTTTAGATATTTTTAGCAAATGATCAAGATTTCACTTCCCTCCATACACGTGTATGGAGGGATGAGCCTCTTGTTTGCTTAGTGGCTAAGCTTACAAAATTGTCTCCTCTATAAGAGGAGGCCTTGTCTTCTTGGCTGGAGGTTGGCCATTGGAGAGACAAAAAACCAGAGCTCATATATCTCTATACACTTCCTCTCTCTATATCTTCCATCTCCCTTATCCTTGTGTGTGTGTTTTGGATCCATATAGTGTGTTTTGCCTTACTTTTGCACCATTACACACACTATTACACCTAGTTCCGAGATTGAGGGACTTGGAGGTTTGTTTGTGGTGGTTTTGGACTGGATTTGATCATTAGAGGAGGGCTACATCACTTGTTCTTCAAGCAGTCTTCAAGGGTGAGCTAGTTACTTTAGTTTCCCCATTTTTGCAACTAGTTTTTACCTATCTTGATTTTTGTTTTTGGCTTTGTGTCCAACATAAAAAAGGCTTATATTTTCATGCTTAAGAACATTCATTAAGGGTATTTTGTGGTTTGAGTGAAAGCTCACCCTCTTAGGCCTTTGTTTTGGCCATTTTGTTGCCTTTTCTTAAGGTTTTATTTGCTTGGTGTTCTTGGTCTTCTCACCATTGAAAACCAGTGGGTTTTCAGCGGTGAGGGAGGTATTTTGAGGTCATAAATAGGGGAGGGACACCCCTCTCCCCTTGGCCCCTTTCTTGTCTTTGTCCTTGGCTCACAAAGTAGCATGTATGCATACTTGCATTTGGCTTCATTTCAGAGTTTTTTTTGGGTGTTTTGGATCATATATCATCTCTATTTTTTGGTTGGTTTTGTGGCCCTTGGCATGCTTCTTATACTTGCTTTGTAATGCTCTAGTTTGCCTAGAAATAAGCCATGAGCTTAGGCCATGTTTCTTGCATGTATGAGCCTCACTTCATGAAGATATTAGCATCATTTTGCCATATGTTAGGTCTGTTGGCCACTGATTTTGTCATGTTTGGCATGATTAGTATAGTTGCTTTGTGTTTTGGCTTGTAAGCCTTGGTTGTGTCGGCCTCTAACATGCTTAGTTTAGGTCATTCTCTTGATTTGGCCTCATTTAGGATCCTATTTTAGTCCATAAATCATGTTTGTATGTTTGCATATGTGGCTTATTTCATGCTTTTAGGGTGTGCCCTTTTATGCCTAGGAATAGGCCTTATGCATGCTTGTATGTGTAAAGCATTTTGGGGCTGCCATATCAAGGGATTTGGGTGTATTTTTTATGCTGGGACTCTGTTTTCATATGCCTAATATGTGCCATGAGTGGTCATGTTGGTAGTGGTGGAATACCCTTGTTTATGCCATGATTTTAGGCCCATTTGTTTGCATGCTTGCATGAGTAGTGATCTATCATTTTGGGCACATTTTGCCATTGTTTTGGGTTGGTTTGAGGGCTGCCCCATTGTGGTCTAGTCCACCATCACATGTTTGCCTCATGTCTATTGCTTAATTGATTCATTAAGTGTTGTAGTATGTTGGTCTTATTGCTTGATTGGTCCATGTTTGCGTAACATTTGGTGTGCTTGCATCCTAAGTCCCATGTTGCATCATTTGAGCTATGTTGCATACATGCATTTCATGGCTTGGTTTGGGGTTGTCAAACCAAGCATAAGGGTTGAAGGAAGTTCACACTCCAAGTGGTGCAACTTGTTTCAACTCTTGGTCACCAAGGCCCTTGACCAATATATGATAAGGTCTTGGTTTTATTTGTGTGTTTGCATGCATTTTGACATTAAAATGCAATCTTGGATCCTTAGGCTATCATGCACCAAGATGCATAATTGATGGCCCAAGAACCAAGGGTTATGCTCCCTTGAGTCCCAAACATGATAGGGAAGCATTGGCCATGCTTACATATGCCTAAAAACCCATGCCATGTATTGCTGGTCTGCTGCCGTCATTGCCAAAACTGCCTCTCAAGAGAATTCTCTGCCGACCGGCAAGATATAGTGCCGACCGCATTATATTGAGGGCGATAATCTCCTAAGCCCGATGGGAATTGTGGTGGCGGTGGACATTTCTCCTCCGGTGGTATACAAAAGCATGCAAGGAAGGCATTTTGGGACTTTGGTAATTTTGGGGAGACAGGCGAAAAAATGAGGCAAAGCGTGCCATGGCGCGGATTTCCGGGCAAGTCGGATTCGAGCATGCATCATTCGCGCATCCCGAGGCGGGAGGCCGTAGCCTCCTTTCTTTTCGCACTTCAATTATTAATTAAATTAGAATTTTGTTGTAATAATTTATTATGTATTTGGACTGTATCATTCGGACTGTATATTCTTTTGCACCCTCTGTGCGAGGGCATAATTGTAATAAGTGTGGGTGAGTGTGATGTATGTCTTCCAACCCCACGTCTTTCTTCCCTTTTATTTACCCGCTTATGATGGTTAGATATAAGGCATATTTCAATTAGCATACAGTATGATAGCATGTTTGCATCATTCATCTGTTTTGCACACACCAGGCTCGGCGCATCATACAAACTGCATTTGTATTTCAATTCCAAATTGAATACGTGTTAGTTGTAGCATTCCATATGCCATGTTTAGAATAGCCGAGCCTGCTATAGTTGCATTTTTGCATGTGTTGCATTAGCCATTTAACATGAACTAGGATCATGCATATGATTACTAACTGGTTTTTATTTTGGCTTGGAGTACTAGGTGAGCTTTTATGCTTTAGCATATCGCATGCGTGTGAATGTTGCCATGACAGCATGATTACCATGTGGCTAAATGCTTATGTGAGATAAACTGTTTGAATGCCTGTGGATGGAGGTTGGGTTGCTTGAGTTGGAAAACCCATTGAAATCCGTGTTTTAGCCTACTTGCGAGTAGCAAATTCCGAAGCATTTTCAAAACGAACGGATATGCAATGTTTGTTTCCAAATTAGGCAATCTAGTCTATACTTGTTTGAAAAGAGGATAACATTGTAATTCTAGAATAATAATTGGAATAAGAACACATAACGTTTTCAAAAACGGATATCACGGTTAGTAGAGGCCGGTCTTCGGACCGGCGAAGTAGTGCTCATAGTGACCTTCCCGATCGTACCCAAGCTCCCGAGCCAAGACTACTTTGGTGATGATGGACCGTGGCCTTCTAAGACGAGTCAGGGTTTCCTAAATTTCCCATTTAAAAAATATTTAGGTGGCGACTCTGTATCTGGCAAAGCAGTCCATGTTTGGCACTACTTTTCAAAAAATCTGTTTTTCTTCAAAACGATTTGTCAGAGTTGGACTCCTTGGTTCAGATTACGAACCGCAACAAACAAAAAGGGAGTCCGAACTGTAGAGTGAAGCCCAGGGGCGCGTCTACAAATGCAGTTAGTATGATGTGCCGAGCCCGGTGCATGCAATATAGATGAATGAATGCATGCATGCAAAGCATAAGGATGCTAATTGAAACATGCCCTAAGACTAACCACTGTAAGCGGGTAAGTAAAAGAGAGAAAGACGTGGGGTTGGAAGACATGCACACACGCACGCACACTTATTACAAAATTCGCCCTCTCGATGGAGGAACCGAAAGAATAATACAAATTAACTAACTAACAAGCTAATTAATTATTACACAACACTTAACTAATTAAACAAATTAATTAAGCTACTAAAGCAGTAAAACAGCCTCGGGAAGAGAGATGCATGCATGCTCGGTCGGCTTCGCTCGGAAATCCATCGCCATATCATGTTGCCTCTGTTTGCACTGTTTTATGCCTCTGAAAGCTGCAGAAGTCCCAAGGCTGCTTCTAAACCACTCCCTGAGCACTGCGGGATGTCACCGGCCAAGAGATAGGACCACCGGCCATTTGAAAATGGTCATCGACCATTTGTGGGGATCTCGGCCAACAATGCATAGCCGGCCGGCACTGAAGATGGCCGACCGACCATCTATTCCTTGAATCTGCTTTTCAGAGCAGAATGAGGATGACAGGCATGTCAATGCATTTTCAAGGCAATGTTTGCACCACCACCCTCCTTATCATGTTTGAGACTCAAAGGAGTATGGTTCTCGACCCTCGGGCCATCAATCACGCATTTCAATGCATGATGGCCTAAGGAGCCGAGTGTGCATTTTAATGTCAAATGAAATGCTCACAAAACACATAAAGGACCCTAACCTCTATCATGGTTGATGAAGAGGCAAAGGATGCATGCAAGCAAGCAAGACTAGTGCAACATGAGCACGCTAATGACAATTCCATACAAGGCTAAGCATGCCAAATGCAATGCAACTTAGACAAGCATGCAAAATGCAACATAGACATTCAAGCATGCAAGGCAAACATGTGACAACACGTAAAGGGACAAGATATGCAAACATGCAAAGCTACTTAACAAAAGCATGCCAAATGCAATACCACTTAAACATGTAACAACATGTTATGGACTAAGTATACAACGAGGCACAATTGAACTAGCACGTTACAACATGCAATTTACCAAATATGCAACAAGCATGTGACAACATACAAGGCAAGCATGCAACAACATGTGGGGTTGGTCTTAAACCAAAATGGACAGCTCTCAAATAAGTCCAAATCAGTGGCCAATTATGCTAAGGGATAAGGGACAAAACCGCATACAAACATGCATGGTGACTGGCCTAACACTTAAGCATCGAAAGCCAACTTCTAAGAATACTTAAAAGGAATGAAAAGCGTGCAAAATGTGACAACATTACATGCTCTGGAACGATGCTAGAAGTGATGCCAAATCACATAAACAAGTCAAGCATGGCATGCTTAAGGCTCAAAGCCTAAGGCTTGTGAAGGGACTTGAACCAAAGCTACACAAAACAAGGATCATATGGCAAATGTAACCCAAAACAGTCCTAAATCATGGTGGGATGATCCTAAAACATGCAAGGAATGAAGCCAAAACATGCTAGAACAAAGGACCAAAAGCATGAAGCAAACTAGGCTACAAAAGAGGTGTTACACTACACCTAATACAACCAAACATGGTATGACCTAGGCCAATAAAATTAGAGTTATGGCATGTTAGAATGAGCCCAAAAAACCACTTAGATGGCATCCCAAAGGTCTAAGCATGATGGCATGCACAATGACCTATTCTTAAGGTATGAAACACAAACTACCCAAAGCATGGAATATGTGATAAATGCAAGTTTGTGACCACACTACATGGACTAAAATGTGATTTCAAATGATGCCAAATCATAAAAATAGTCAAAACAATGCATGCTAGCAACTTGGTGCACAAAGCTTAACAAGCTAGGATGAACTAAGGCTATACAAAGAAATGCATATATGATCAAATCAACACCAAACGGAGCTTAAGCATAGTAAAACATGAGGGAAAGCTCCTTGGAGTTGAGCCAAAACATGCAAGAATAGTGGTCCAAACACAAGATGCATGTTATGCTAACATGCAAGATTACTCTACAAGTATGTGAAGCATGCAAGATGCCATCAAACCAACATGGAATAGAGTTAAGGCAGGTCCTAAAAACCACCAAAAAGTGCTGAAATAGAACCAAGACATGCTAAGTAAACATACTACTCTTATAAGCCAACAACACAAGCAAATGAGACACAAAAGGAAGGGGGTGTCCCTCCCCTATTCAAGACCTCAAAACCACTTCTCCACCACTGAAAATCCTTTGGATTTCAGTGGTGGGAAGGTTAAAATAAGATGATCCCAAAGCTCGAAAGTAAAAGCACAAAATAAGGCCAAACAAGGCCTAAGAGGGTGTAGACAACCCCCAACCAAAAAGTGACCTTAAGAAACCATAACAAGCATAAAAAATCAAAACTTTTTGTAGTTTAGAGTCAAGCTTAAAACAATATAAAAGCATGTGTAAAAGCTTAAGCCAAAATGGGGTATCAATAGCAAGTTGACTCACCCTTGAAGAACACTTCAAGAACACCAACTCCAACACCCTTCTTGGATCAAAACCAACTCAAAAACTCTAAAATCAACCTTCTAGTGCCTCAGCAACCAAGGATAGTGTAGTGCTAGGTGTTTGTGTGCAATAATAAGAACAAAACACACTTTTGAGCTCAAACACACACACAAATCTAGAGAGAGGGAGATATAGAGAGAGAGATATATCTAACTTCTATGTCAGTTGGTTGAACCTCTGGAAAGGGAAAGGAGGCCCTCCTTTTATAGAAATCCAATTTTGCAAAGCTTCCAAGAGAAGCTAAACAAGGCTCAAATCCCTCCATACACGTGTATGGAGGGCAGAGCCTGTGCTCACCAGCTGGCACAGCTGGCATGCACAATGCTTAAAAAAGGCAAAGAAAAGGCCTCGGCCAGAAAAAGTGGCCGATCAACCAAAACAAATGCCGGCCGACCAAACATAGTGCCGATCGGCCAACACTCTTGGCCGATGGCAAGAAAAAGGGGCCGATGGTCTCAAGCCTTGGCCGGTGGGTTGAGAAAATGGCCAACAAGCCACCCTCTTCCCTTAAAAGAAAAAACACAGGTGTTTGGTCCACAACCAAGCACAAAACAGACAAGTTGAGAGATCTTGAGGCCAGGCGCGCTACCGAGACCTCCAGGAACTCAAAACGAACATGAACATGGATGATCATCGAGTGTTCAGACGATGACGTCCAAGTCTTGAAGATGGTCAAAAATAGGGTGTCTACAGCATGAGATTGAGGTGCCATACTTAATGATTTAATCCCTTTGGGGCTTTATTACCAACGGTATGATGTCTCTTTCATGCCCAAAGCAACACTTGGTTTGAGCCCTCTTTCCATTAGAGGACTTAAACTCACTTTTGGACTTAATTGATTAAAGAATAGAAGGTAACTAAAATGGAGTAATAAAATTGATGATTAAAAAAGGTGCAAGATAATCATTTGGTTTGGGTTCAATCAGACGTTAATTGAACCCTTGAGTCTTGAGTCGTTTCATACTCATTAGTGATGAAAACGGTTCAAGATTCATTGTCAACTACTTCCCTTGATCTTTCATGATAGGGAGGTGGTTTTGAGAGTCTTGTTTTGTTGCATTTATTGAACTTGCACACTTGGTTCATAAGCCATCATGCAATGAAATTGCATCCATTGGTGGTTTGTGAATCAAACTTACTACTCCTTTGAGCTTTTTGATGATAAGGAGGGGTGAGTTTTGCAAATAAACTCCTGAAAATACCCTACTCCTGCTCTATTTGCTCTCGATTGCAACAAGAAAATCCAGTCATTAGTGGCTGGCAGGCCACCTTTTGTAGTCAGCAAGCCACCATCAGTGGACGGCAGGCCATCACTACTAGCCTGTTAGCCACCTGTGCAACAGAGGCATTTGGCAGCAAAAACAGTGGCTTTTTCCAGTGGAAAGTCCGTGCATGCATGAGCACTCCTCGTTTCCTGAGGTGGAGTAGTTAGAATAGCAAGCTTAGTACCCTTTTCATGTTGTATTCATATAAATAATTAGTTCGTTTCGATTTGTTGTAATAATTAGTTAGATAGAATAGCTAATTAATTTGTTGTAATAATTAGTTAAGTAGTTTAGCTAATTTATTCATTTGGGTTTGTAATAATTACTTAATTAGTTTAGCTTCAATTAGTTAGCTAGTTAGTTCATTCAGACCCTCCTATGTTAGGGCGCAATGTTATAATAATGTGTATGTCTTCCAACCCCACGTCTTTCTCACTTTTATTTAACTGCTTACGATGGTTAGATTAGAGCATCATGTTTTGTTTAGCATAATCCATGTTTGCATCCACTTGTATTGCATGCATTGGGCTCGGCGCATCATTCTAACTTGCATTGTCAGTTAAATACTTCATTGAATACGTGCTTAGACCACATGCTATCAAATTGCTTCATATGTCGAGCCTAGTAATTGCATATCGCATGTGTTCCATTAGTCATGTTGCACTAGTTAGAGGATACATTTTTCTCACTCTTTTTCTTTTTACTTGCCTCGGAGTATTAGGTGAGCATTTCTGCTTTAGCATAATTGCATGAGTGTGATATTTGCTATGTCTAGCATTCTTTCCATGAGGCTAAGTGCTTAATTGATAAACTATTTGAATGCCTGTGGATGAAGGCTAATTGCTTGATTTGGGATAGTTTGATTCATGAACATTTAAGCCCACTTTTTCAAATGGTACATATTCGAAACAATTTTCAAAAAAACAAGACATGAGCCAAATGTTCCAATTCTTGCAAATTAGTCTATACTTGTGTGTGTGCACATCACATAGTAATGCTAGCCTAATAAATTAGAACAAGAACATATAATGTAGATAAGATTCATATCATGATTAGTAGAGGCAAATCTTTGATCAGGCGAGCAGGGGTGCTCAATTCATGACCTTCCCCTCTCGTACCTAAGTTCTTGAGCCTAGACGATCTTGGTAATGACAAACACGTGGCCCTTTGCACGAGTCATGGGTTTTCTAAATTTTCCAAAAACATTTAGGTGGCGACTCTGTATCTGGCACAGCAGTCCATTTTTGGCATTTTTTTTTCAAAATCGATTTTCCAAAAGATTTAACAGATTTGGAATCTTTGGTGCTTATCTATTTCACATTGCACTTATGAGATCAAATTTAGAACCGCGGGAGTTAGATACTGTAGGGCTTATTCGTCTTCCGAAAGTGGGCACAAAAAGTCGAGCTACAGTTTCTGGCAACTCTGCTGGGGAATTAGAGAACTTGACTCGAATTTCATGATGTGAAATTTTATCTACACTTATATGTTTCTTTGCATTGCATTTTCATTAGTGCACTTAAGTCACTGTGTTTGCCATCTGCTATTCCTAGACGATCTGCCGGAGGCTTGCCTAAAAGCTTGCCAAAAGGCCGACCGGTCATGGGCTCTGTCATGATGCGAACACAACCCTTGGATCTGGAGTACCGTTGTATCGTTTGATCCTTCTTTCACTTCTCGGTGTTAGGTGTGAGAGGTATATTAGGTAGTCTTGCTAAGGTACCTTTTTGACCATTCAGCCTAGTTGCATATCGAAAAGCCATAGAGACTATTCCAAACTAGGACAGGATGCTTACTCAAATCTAGGATTACGTGAAACTGCTTTGTTTGAATAGCGAACCCTAGTTCCTGACGAAACTGGGACAGGGTAACCCTACCCCCTCATAGAGGTGTTTTGGCTCTCACTTAACTAGTATGTGCTTTATAGTAAAACTGTATAGGAATGTGCATATCAGTTACGAGTTTGGTATTTGTTTTGGGGCCAGAATTCCATATTGAGTGTAGTCTTATGGCTTTGATTATATCTGTGTTGATAACATCATTAGCTGAGGTGGTGTGCGGTTTCTTATTACTACTTTCATTTTGCTTTATTTCTTTTTTCTAGGTAGTTTAACACCATAGCTTTAGAAAGTTTGGATATCCCCCAAGTACTTTGGACTTGAGTCAGAAGGCTTTGCAAAGCTAGGGATCTTGTTCGGGGATAGCCCATATTTACTTTACTCCCACCGGTTACAAGACGGAAGAGAGTTAGGCAAAATTCAGCAGTTCAATTTTTACAGCTGTCATCCCTCAATTCACCTGTATCCAGTCAGGTTCAGGGACAGTCTTTTACTTCTAGTCCAGCACAAGATCACTCGCCTATTCCGATGACATAGTATCCCCTGATTAGTATAGAGGAATTGATCCATCATCTTCAATAAATAGTTGAAACTCTACAGCAAGATGTTGCTCGTTAGACCGAGGTCACAGCCCAGTAGGCCGAAGTAATAAATAGGTTACAGCAATAGCAACCACAACCGACAGTGGCCTCTACATCCCATGCACCTTCCACGGGTATCCCAACACCCGGAGCCATTGCCCATACTACTAATGTCCAAGAGAATCAAGGCAATCTGGCAAAGCCGATCCCAGTACAAGCCTCCAAAGCACATGTGTATCAAACTGAAGCTTCGTTTGAGTTTGAGGTTGACCCAACTGTACTCAAGGTCAATAAACTAGAGAAGCTATTCAAGAGATCACAACGTGTTAACTCCATCCCGGACATAGAGGACGGTATACCAATTCCGCAGCGACCTTGCCAGATCGGTTCAAAATGCCGCACAACGATCGATTCGATGACTCTAAAGATCCTATAGTTCATCTTCAACTGTTTTCGGACATCTTGCAGCCGATGGGCCTGACTAGACTACAAAAGTTGTCTATCTTTAGCCGGACCATATCAGGAATAGCAACCATATGGTATGCGAAGTTGGAGGATTCTGTTAAGCAGAATTAAGAGGAGATGGCCGAGGCCTTCATTGCTTAGTACTCGTATAACACACAAATTGAGGTCACAACTCGTGATCTCAAAGCAACACGCCAAGAGCCGAAAGAGGGCTTTTCGAAATTTGTAACACAATGGAGAGTTGAAGTCTCAGTGATGACCACAAGGCCTTCTGAGAAAGATTAGATAAGGATGGTAGTCCATAATCTGCACAGGAAGTTGTTACAGAAGATGATCATCCTACCTTTGTTCACATTCACCGAGCTCCATGAGATGGGGGTGCAGATTGAAGATGCCATGAAACAGGGGCTGGTTACAGATGAGAAGGGGCAGGCAAAAATGCCTTTTGTCCGCAGTTCCAATGCTACCACTAGTGGTAGCACAGCTGCGAGGCCATCAAATGCAAGCGTTGTCACCACCACAACCAAGACTACCAATCCCTTTGCTAATACAGCTTCACAAACTTGAGCCAACTTTACCCCATCCTAGAGGACATTTACCCAACTCTACATGACCCTATCTCAAACCATTAAGGTGCTAGTCAAAAAAGGGAACCTCAAACCATTACAGCCCTGTCCATTACCTGATCCTATTCCACCCAAACACAATCCCGCAAAATACTATGCATTTCACCAACAGCATGGTCATGACAATGAACAATGCTTCTGACTGCGTCACGAGATTCAAGACCTCATTGACAACAAGGTGATCGCACCACCCTAGAAACCAAATGTAACCATGAACCTACTCCTGGCCCACAATCAAGTTCCTTCACCTCAAAATCTAAACCCAATCCACACACTGGCCATCCCTTATGACCCCAGCGTATATATTACCCCTTTCCACTTACCAAGATCGACGTTGTTCAACCCTGAAGGCATAGATCTATGTATGATGGACAGGTCCACACTTTAACCTAAGCCTATGGTGGTGACAGTTTCGGTAGAAGGGAGGTCGACCTTGGAATAAGGTACGAGTCCGTTGCCGAGGAGTTCTGAGGACTTACCTAATGGGGTGTATGATCCGATCTGCTACATTGTGCCAACTGATCGAATCAAGTCGGAATTGGTGTTGCCAATTGTAGTGGAGGTTAATGTGGTTAGGGAGGATGGCCCGAGCCAAGGGTTGGATGATTTGGTAGAGCTAGAGGAGGATTTAGACAACCTTCAGTTCTTTGACGAATAGGATCAAGGGGATGTGCAGATTGGCTAGTTCGATTTGAATGGATCAAGTGACAACTTTGGATGGCTGAGTGATGAGCCGGATAAGGAGGAAGGAACTGAAATGAAACCTGAGGGAAACGAAGCAGGAATTGCTGTAGTGGCCGGAAAGGCTGATGAAAAAGGAAAGCTGTCGGAGAACGCTGGCATAGAAAATTCACCTCAGGAACTAGGCGCTGTGAGCACTGTGGACACAGAATAAGAAGCTGCACTAAAGCAATTTGAACGAGAAAGGGTTGAAGACAAACAGAAAGCAGTACTGGCCCAACACCCTATCGGGGACACCTATGATGTGAAGGTAATCCAAACGGAGCCAGACAACTATTTGTCAGCTGCTAAAGGCGTATGGTGGAACGATGACAATCTGTATATGGCCCACACCGACGAAGACTGGGGTGAGTGCCTTCCAGCCAACACTTGGTATGCTGAAGAAATAGATCACATGACAAGAAGTGGGCAGTATTTTAAACCACCACACTTAGATCAAGCTAAGGCCTCTGGAAAAGATAGAAAGGTCAAGAAACAGAAAGAGAAGCAGCTAGAAAAAGAGGCAGTATTAAAGCAGCTTAAGAAAATCCAAGCTGACATCTCGATTTGGGGTCTGCTCATGGCCTCCCAAGTACATTGGCAGGCAATACTGTCAACAATGGACAAGGCTAAGTTGTCCATTGACACTACCCCCAAATAGTTTGTGGGATTGGTCTTTCCAGGTGGCTCCAGGCCAACCCTAACCTTTTCTGACAAAGAACTGTCGTCAGAGGGCTCAGCTCAAAACAAACCCTTGTACACATCTATTGAGTGTAGTGAGAAATGGATGTCGATGGTGTTAATAAACACCGGTTCGGCCATCAATGTCTATCCTTCCCGCACAGCTTATGCAATTGGCCTTAGACCATCATGCCCATAGCCCAAGTAATTCGAGCATATGATAATATGAGTAGGGAGGTCATAGGCACAGTGCAAGTTAGAGTTTAGGTGGGCCCAACTCAGTAAGATATCGAGTTCTATGTCCTAGAAGTGCCAGCTATCTTCAATTTACTCCTAGGGAGGCCCGGATTGCATCATGTGAAAGCTGTCTTCTCTACTCTCTATTAGATATTGAAGTACCCTTGTGGGGCAGGAATGGCTATTGTTTTGGGGAATTCATCCATTCACCCGCTGCCGAAGGTAACTACGCTAGTGCTGGAGATCACCCATAGCGAGAAGGATGTATTCCTCTCAGGCTTCACTCTGGCTAAAGCTCCGGTAGTGCAGACCATTCTAGTCGCTAATGAGGGCATGTATGTCAGCGCCCTATCTATCCATTTCATGAACAAACTACAACATGTGCCAAGAATGGGACTTGAAAGAAGTGGTCAAAAAGGTGTCACAACATTGACAGATGTGCCGCACAACCCACATGCCTTTGGTCTGGGCTATGTACCTACCAAAGAGGACTAGATCAGGAAAGGGAAAGAAATCAAAGGCAGAGCCAAAGCCAAGCAAATCGAGAAACACTATGTGCTCATCCATAGGCCAATCCAGGAAACACTGAATGGCCACTTTGTTTGGGAGGGAGAAGATTTCCCCTTTTACGGCTTTCCCAAGCCCTGTATGAATTCCCCGAATCAGCGTGTCCTCGGGTTTGAGATCTTTTTTGACCTGCAGCTATAGCACTGTGATATTGAGAAAGGGATGAACCAAGCGCGAAAGCTAAGCAAAGCATGGAAAGTGACTTAGTCAGCAGCGAACTGGAAGTAGGGGTAGCACTGGTGTCGACACCCCATTTTTGACCGTCCTCAAGACTTGGTTGTGCTTGTAGGTACACCTAACAACTGGTTCGATTGCTCGCCCAACACTCGACTGTCGCGGCGGAACATCACCGGTTCGAGTTTCCCGGACCTTATATCCTTTCTGCCTCATTTTTGGACCCTAATTTGGTCTTTTCAGAGTGGCCCTCCTGGTGTATTGCCGGCCATGGCTTTGTTCCTGGCCCTTTGTTGAAGCCCCCGACCATCGGTGTGCCCTCTTAGGCTATTCTTGATAAGCACCCCCTATCCCAGCTGGTTTTCCTCCAGATCTTTTGAGCCAGCTGAATTTTTGTTTGCTCCCTTCCATACACGTGTATGGAGGGATGAAGGCCTTGCAAAGCTTCTTGAAGAAGCTTTGCCTTTTCATTCTTCTATATAAAGAAGAGGTCTCTTCCTTAGACAGGGTTCTGAGTTTTTGAAGAGCAAAAACTCCCTTTCTCTCTATATTGCTTGTGTTTAATGCTTTGAAGTTGGATTTCCTTGCATTTTTACACTACAACACATAGATATACACCACCACCATTGAATCAAGCTTCTTGGGAGGTCTTCTTGAGGTCTGAAAGCAAGCTTCCACCCCCTGAAGTTGCTGGTTTCGAAGAGGGTCTTCAAGGGTGAGCATTTCCCCCATTTTTCCACTTTCTTGCACACCTTGCTTTAGCCCTCTTTGCATATTGTTTTAGGCTTTGCTTATAACTGAGTGCTTTTTAAGTTTGGTTAAGGTCATTTTGCTGTTTGGGGTGTGTAGCCCCCTTGCATGCTTTGTTTGGCTTTGTTTTAAGCCATATTTGGAGGCCTCCGAGCTAGCCTTGGTTTGGCCTTCCTACCACTGAAATCTAGTGAGATTTCAGTGGTAGAGGTACAGTTTTGAGGTCCTAAATCAGAGGGGGTAGTCCCCTCCCTTTGTGTTCCTCTTTGCTTACATTTTTGGCCTTCCAAAGGACCATCCCTCTACGCATGTTTGAGGTTGGTCCAGGCCTCTTTTTTGTGACTTCTAGGACCCACCTTGGCCTTGTCCAAGGCTGGTTTGGTCATGTCTTGCTTGCATCTTGCATGTATAGTGTAAAGCCATCCATAGCTCATCAAAGTAGCATGTGTGCATAGTCTTTGTTGAGTCCATTTCAGCCCATTTTTGGTGATGTTTTACCATGCCATGAATCTTTTTTGGGTTGGTTTCGTTACTCCATGTTTGCTTGATGCACTTATAGTGTAAATCCCCTAAACTAGCTTCATATGCTCCATGCCATGCCATGTCATTTTAGCTTGTTTGGTTTACATTTCAGCATGTATTTGGTTATCATTTGGCATGTTATGACCTTATCCATAGTTGGTTTGACCATCCTTTGCATGTTCCATATAGGTGTAGAACAAATCTTGTTTACTAGCCTTTTGTGCATGGCGTTTGGACTCATCATACTAGCATATTTTGGCTTTACTCAAACTTGATTTTATGATTATTTTGAAGTGTTCTAGGACTATTTTGGGCTGCCATGACCATATCACTCATGCTTTGTATAGCTATAGTGTAAATGCTTAGGCTAGTCTTGGGTTTTGAGGCCGCTATCATGTCATACATTGGATGTTTGCATGCCTTGCCCTCATTCCACATGCTATTTCAGTCCATGAAATGTTGTCATACACTTGCATTTGATATGCCTTGAATGCTTTGTATAGCTTATGCTTTATGCCTCAAGAGTGGACTTTTGTGCATGTCACTTAGCCTAAGCCTTTGGCTCATCATTTCAGTGCATTTTGGGTCCTAATATACCATGATGTAACTCTGTTTTTGGTTGTCCAAGCCATGCCATGATTGAATCTCATAGGTGTAGTGCATTGCCTCTTTAAAGCCTTGCATGCTCCATGCTTTTAGCCTTGTGTTCTAGCCTTTGTTGGCTAGCTTTGAGCTTGATTTTGGTCTTGTTTGGGCCTGCCCTAGGACTGTTTTAGGTCCCCTTGGCCCTTTGGGGCTTGCCTTGTATGGCCATGGCTTAAGTCCCTTTTGCTTACTTTGAGCCTTGAGCATCATAACATGCTATGCTTGCATTGTTGAGTTGATTTGGCATCAATTTACACGATATTTCAGAGCTTACCTCATTGTCATATATCCATGTTTGTTGCTCCTTAAGTGTGCTTAAGAGTTGTCCTCTTCGTGCCTTAATACTTGAGCCATTTGGCATGCATACTTGCCTTGCCTTTCCATGCTTTTCATGCCATCAATTCTATCACTCTGGCTACTAAATTGGACCTAGTTGAGAGCCGTCCATCTTTGGTGTAAGCCTATTTTATCATGTCGTCGCATGCGTGTTTCATTTTGTATGTTGTCGCATACTTGTTTAGCTTCGCATACCTTAGATGCTCACATGTTCATGTTGCATTTTGTCATGTTGTCCAAGGTTGTTGCCTCACATCATGCTTATACGCTTGTTGCATGCTTAGGTTAGTTGCATGTTTGCACACTTGTTGCATTGCTTGGATTAAGTATTAATCCGAGCACGAGGAATGAGGGGCGTTTCATACTTCAAGTGATGGAACGTGTCTCAATTCTCGGTCACCGAAGCTCTTGATGATTCATGATAGAGTTCTAGGCTTTACTTGCTTTATTTGTGCATTCATTTTCATATTGATTTGCACAAGTTGGATCTTTGGCCATCATGCATCGTGATGCGTGATTGATAGTCGTGGATCCGACTTGGCCTCTCCCTTGATGTTTTGAGGTGATTTGGAGTGCCATGGTGCGTACATGTCCTTGGGAAACCCTCCCTTTTCTCTATTTTGTGCTCCGTTGCAGTTTGGTGTCACAGCACACCAGTGGCCGGCAGCCTGCCACTGATGGCCGGTAGTGTGCCACCCTTGGCCGGCAGACCTCCCTCCATGGCCGGCAGGCCACTGGTGACTTCCCCTGCAGTGTTTTGGTAAGTTTCAGCAACAAGCACTGAAAGACACCCTGCAAACAGAGCATCTAAAGAGCAACTGGAAAGCGTTTCGAGGCGAGGAACCGAAGCGAGCATGCATACCCTCCTCTTCTTCAAACAAAGCTGGAATAGCATTCATTTATTGCTTACTTGTTAGTTAGTAGTTATGTAATAATTAGTTGCAGCTAGTTGTTCAATTCGGTTTTGTAATAATTAATTAGCTCGTGAGTTAGTTAATTAGGCGGCTTGTATTATTTATTCAGACCCTCCGAGCGAGGGCACAATTGTAATAAGTGTGCGTGAGTGTGTGTATGTCTTCCAACCTCACGTCTTTCTTCCCTTTTATTTATTAGCTTTCGATGGTTAGTTTAGGGCATGTTTCAATTAGCATACTTATGCTTTGCATGTTTGCATTCATTCATTCGTGTTGCATGCACCGAGCTCGGCGCATCATACTAACTGCATCATATTAATTCCAAGTTGAATACTTGTTAGTTGTAGCATTTCATATGCCATTTTAGATTAGCCGAGCCTATTCTAGTTGCATTATTCCTGCGATGCATTAGCCATTCTAACATGGACTTGGATCATACATTTGATTACTAACAAGTTCTTTGTTTTGGCTTGGAGTACTCAGTAAGTATTTATGCTTTAGCATCTCACATAAGTGTGAATGTTAACATGACAGCATGGTTACCATGTGGCTATATGCTTATGTGATAAACTGCCTGAATGCCTGTGGGTGAAGGTTGGATTGTTTGAGTTAGAACAACTCATTGAAATCCGTGTTTTAGCCTACTTGCGAGTAGCGAATTCCAAAGCGTTTTCCAAACAAATGGACATGCAATGTTTTGTTCCAAGTTAGGCGATCTAGTCTATACTTTTGTATTGTGCGCATCACATAGTAATTCTAGGCTAATAACCGAAATAAGAACGCATAAGGTTTCAAAAGAGGATATCATGGTTAGTAGAGGCCGATCTTCGGATTGGGCGAGAGGGGGTGCTCATAGCTGACCTTCCCCAATCGTACCCAAGTTCCCGAGCCGAGGCAACTTTGGTGATGACGGACACGTGGCCTTTGGCACCGAGTCAGGGTTTCCTAAATTCCTCCATAAAAAATATTTAGGTGGCGACTCTGTATCTGGCAAAACAGTCCATGTTTGGCACTTCTTTCAAAAAATTTGTTTTCCAAAACGATTTGTCGGATTTGGACTCTTTGGTTCAGATTAAAAACCGTGACACAAATTGAGTCCGAATTGTAGCGAGGCCCAAGGGCGCGTCTACAACTGGCTTGTCTCCTAACAAATCCTGTGGTTGACTCAGAGAACTTGGGGGATAACCTTACTATCTCCATGATCGGGGAGGAACCACGTGTGAACCCAACTGGCAGCATTTTGGATGCATCAGAGGCATAATCTCTTACTTGGCAGCTGGATGAAGGCTATTTGTCTAGTTCTGAGTTGGGTGATGAGCTAGAATCTAATTCCACTGAGTCTGTGGAGTCGGGATCAAATTCCAATTCTTTTGAGTCTAAGTCTGGTATTCCCGAGGGTGATAACCCGGATACCAAAGTCCTGTCTAGGTCTTCATTTAGCTTTTCTTTTTAGTCTGTAACTGAAGATCAGGACCTTTTGAATGAGAACTCTACAAATTTTGAGTACTTCTCTGTGCCGTTGGTTTATTGTATTAACCAAGATTTTTAGAATTTTAATGAAAATGAAGAGGAAAGAATTCCTCTGGTTTTGGAAAAACTTGATTAATCAAGAGGAGGAGAGGTTTGCTAAACCCTGTGTTGATGAAATCATTGCTTTTAATGTGGGTACTGATAAGGATCCGCGTCTGGTCCAGATCAGGTCCATGTTGTCTTAGGAGGAGCGCGAGTGCTTAGTCACTTTGTTAAAAGATTTCAAAGATGTTTTCACGTGGTCCTATGAAGACATGCCTAGAATCGATCCGGAGATTCTACCGCATCGGGTCCCTCTTGACCCCGAGTGTGTAGAATTCATCTGGATTGAACGTTAAAAATCAAGGAAGAGGTCACTAAGCAAATCAATATGGGTTTCTTGTTAGTTTCTGAGTATCCGACTTGGTTGGCCAACATCGTTCCAGTACTGAAAAATGATGGTAGAATCCAAGTGTGTGTGGACTTCCAGGACTTGAACAAAGCTAGTCCAAAGGATGACTTCCCTCTACCACACATTGATAAGTTAGTGGACTTCACAGTGGGCCATGCATTGCTATCCTTTATGGATGGGTTTTCTGGGTACAACCAGATTCTAATGGCCCTCGAGGACAGGAAGAAAACCATATTCACTACACCGTGGGATACCTACTACTACCGAGTTATGTTGTTTAGGTTGAAAAATGCCGGGGCGACCACCATTCTACATGACATGATCCATAAAAAAGTTAAGGTGTACATGGACGACATGATTGTCAAGTCCAAAGAAAGAGAGGGCCACTACACCGCCTTAAGAAATTCTTTCAATGGATCAGAGAATATAGATTGAGTTTAAACCTGCAAAAATGCACCTTCAACGTAACGGTAGGGAAAATGCTAGGCTTTTTGATCACACAGAGGGGCATTGAAGTAGATCCTTCCAAAATTAAGGACATCCTAGAAATGCCACCCCCAAGGACTGAAAAGGAGGTGCAAGGCTTTCTGGGTAAAGTGCAATTCATAAGACGGTTTATTTCCAAATTAACCTTGACTTGTGAACCACTATTTAGTCTCCTGAAGAAAGGGAAAAAATTCTGATGAGATGATCGCTTTCAATTTGCCTTTGAGCAGGTTAAGTAGTACCTCCAGAACCCGCATGTGTTGTCACCGCCAAAGCTAGAAAAGCCTTTGATTCTGTACTTGTCAGTGACAGACATGACCATGGGATGCATGCTCGCTTAGGAATTTGAAGATAGGGTGGAGAAAGTCATCTACTACTTGAGCAAGAAAATGCTAGATTATGAGACCCGCTATACTCCGTTGGAGAAAACTTGCCTAGCCTTGGTATGGGCTACTAGGAAGTTGAGGCACTACTTGTTAGCTCACTCTGTAATTCTAGTTTCGAGATTAGACCCCATCAAATATCTCTTTGAGAAACCAACGCTTATAGGTAGGCTAGCCCGTTGGTTGCTTCTTCTCTCCAAATTTGATTTCAAACATGTCACCCGCAAGTCGATCAATGGAAGAGCTGTAGCGGAGTTCCTCGCAGACCACCCGATAGAAGGAGATAAGGCAGTGGAATACTTGTTCCTAGATGAAGCCATTCTGCAAATTGAGGAGAAAACTTGGACAATGTACTTTGACGGAGTGTCCAATCAGTATGATTATGGGATAAGTGTGTTGATGATAGCACCTGACGACTCCCATATACCTTTAGCCTTTAAACTCCAGTTCAAGGTGTCCAATAATGAAGTAGAGTATGAATGAGTATTGCTGGTTTAGAAGCTGCCCTGGAACTAGGGGCAACAAGATTTGAGGTTATCGGGGACTTGAACTTAGTTGTTTCTCAAGCAAATAGAGATTGGAAAGTCAAAGAAGAAAGGATGAAGGTTTACTACCAGACCTTGAACATTCTAATTCCTAGGTTTGAAAAGCTGACTTTCACACATCTATTAAGAGAGAACAACAGGTTTGCTGATGCTTTAGCAACTCTATCTTCCATGGTAGACATCCCACTTCGAGTCCAGATGCGTCTGATTATCATTAAGCAGAAATACACGCCGGTTTATGAAACTATCGCCATGATAGATGAAGCGCAAGACAAAAACCCTTGGTACCACGATATTTGGAACTTCTTGGAAAAGGAGATTTATCTACCAGGGGCAAATGCGAAGGACAAATGGGGAATACGGCGAATGGCCGTCCAATTTATCATCGGCATAGGTAAACTATACAAGAGAGGTCATCTGGGAATGCATAAGTTGTGTCTAGAAGAAGAGAAATCAAAGCGCCTGATGGGGGCCATCCATGGAGGGGAATGCATAGCGCATATGAATGGTGTGACGGTAGCTCAGAAGATTCTCAAGCAAGGTTACTACTAGTTCACCATGGAGGAGGATTATATTGGTTTTGTTCGGCGATACCATAAATGCCAAATTCATGCCAATTGCATGAATATCATGCTGTCAAAACTGTTCAACATGACTTTGCCATGGCCTTTCTCAGTCTAGGGAATCGACATTATTGGTGCAGTCACACCAAAAGGGTCGAATGGGCATGAATATATCTTGGTGGTAATTGATTACTTTACAAAGTGGGTCGAAGCTCAGTCCTATGTAGCGTTGAAGGCATCACATATGGCTAAGTTTATCAGAAACAATATCATTTGCCGGTATGGAGTCCCAAACGAGATCATAGATAATGGCTCTCACTTCAAGAAAGAGGTGATAGACTTGTTGGAGAAATACAATGTGACTTTCCAGAAGTCATCTATATATAGGCCACGAACCAATGGAGCTGTTGAAGCCGCCAACAAGAACATCAAGTACATCTGGCAGAAGATGGTGGAGACCTACAGGGACTGGCCAGATAAATTGCCATTCGCACTCTGGGACTATAGAATTTTGATCCGGATGTTTACAGAGGCAACTCTTTATTCTCTCATCTATGGGATGGAAGTCGTTTTGCCAATTGAAATAGAAATCTCGTCGCTATGAGTTATAGCTGAGTGTTAGATGGTAGAGGCGGATTAGCAACAGAGCAGATTTGAGGAATTGATGTTGTTTGATGAAAGAAGGCTGAAAGCATTGTATCATGTTCAGGGCTACCAGCGCAGAATTGCTAGGGCTTTAAACAAAAAAAGTTAGGTCCTAGAATCTCAAAGAATAAGACATGGTACTGAAAGATAACCGAGCTCCCATTCATGATCCTAGGGGCAAGTTCAGACACAATTATAGTGGTCCTTACATCATCAAAGCTATCTGGTTGAGTGGAGCTGTTGTTCTCATGGACTTAGATGGCCTAGAATTTTCACAACCGATCAACATGGACATGTTGAAGAAATACTATCCTTGAGAGGCTCGCTAGGCCGAAAACTCAAAATGGCGACCTGGGCAAAAGTTAGAGCATGAAAAATTAGAAATAAGGAAAAACTGAGCTCGCAAGGTTGAAAACCCTAAAAGGCGACTTTGGCAAAAGTTAGAGCGTAAAAGGAGAGAGTTAATACTCGAGTGAACCTGAATCGACCTACGAGACTGATTCCCATTTCGAGATACATAGGCAACTTCATCCTGAAGTTCGACTGTAATCACCTCCAACTCAACTGTCCTGTCCATGTGTTTGATCAAGTCATCTTTGTCCATCTTCTGAGAGTTTGGTTGTGATCTTCATTCTAGGAAAAAGAGCTGGTTACAATGCAGAGCAGTGATGTTTAATCAGGGGCAATTATGATCTTTTGATTCGGGGTTGTACATCTTGAGGATTGATACCGTACGTGTCAGGTGGTGATCCTTTTTGAAAATGGTTTTGAAAAGTTTTAATAAAAGTTGATTTTGTTCAAAACTTTACCTTTTACAACTTAGACCATTTTTAGACCAAAAGGAAAATTTTTAGTGCTCACAACTTTAACTCCATTGATTTCAACATAAAGTTCTCCAACTCTCTGATACAAATCAAAGTTTCTTTTCTTACATCAAAAAAACTTGAAAAGAAAGGTCAAAGCAATAAACTAGGGGCATAGGTGAGTCAGGTGATCCTGCGTCCTCTACTCGTGCTTACAGAAGCTTTAGCCAAAGTGGGCCCGGTTTGTGCCTCATCCTCAAGCCAAGCCAAACATTTGCCAGAAAGGGCATAATTGAAACTAAGGGCAAGGGCCAGAAGTTTCCTCGTCCTCCAGGTAGTGAGGTACCTAGCCAAGTGTGAGCCACGAATAGGGAATGAAATAGGGTACTCTACCCCTCCTCTGAGCGGGTCTGATCATGCCCAAACTGACGTCTGAACTGGAAAGGGAAGTAGAACACGCAGTGCGTAAGGCCAATCAATTTTATGCCAGGTTGCTGAGCCATGTTGTAACTTATCTCGGTCAAATTAAGCCAGGGGCAACGCCAAGCTATGTCAGTTATAGACCTGCTGCATATCCAGTTGCACCACCATCCCTCATTGGGGAAATCCACTAGTCGGTGGCAAAAGAAATAACCTTGAGCTGAGTACTCAGGGCAAGAGTCCACTACCTTCAACTTATCCACAAGCCATACCTGGGACGGGATGAAAAATAAGAGAGATTAAAGAATAGAGAGATATATGTTGAGAGAAAAATAAGAAAAGGGCTTTGAGAGAAAAATAGAGCATGAGTGCCGAGTGATATGAGAAACACATATGAGAAAGGGTGGGAAATAATACCTGAAGAAGTAGTGGACTCCCCGTAAACCTAGTCATCTCTCGCCGATAAAAGGCATCGAAGCCCATCAAGGTCTCGACCAGCGCCAAACCAATGCAACTCTTACCTTCTTCCAGACCTTGGGCCACATCAATCAACCGAATGCTAGATCTGTCGAAACTAGGGGCAAGAAGAAAATGTGCAAGCATACATAAGCAAAAGGCATGTTACCAAAAACCTCGCTAGAGATGGTCGTCTCTGTCGCCAATGTCAGAAAATCGATGAATCAAACTGGGTATGTCTAGTTCTCCTTTGTGGGCCAAAGATCGAGCCTTGTGTAAAGTGAGTCCACACATTTGTCCCAAAGCTTAGGCGTGGCCAAAATGGGGTTGAGGCATGATTTCCTCATCGCATCGGGTTTCCATCAATGCCTAAAATTCTTCAAGTGTCGGGCACATTTCTTGTGCTCCGAAGCAAAAGACGTGTGTAATTGGGTCCCAGCATCGGGCCGCAACATGGAGAATCAAAAGCAGAGTGGAGTACGGCTCAACAGAAAAAGTACATTTACGCTGAAACCCCAGAAATTTACCTTTTCCATGCCATCTAAAGCAGCTATCCAATCTATGAGCTTCTCGGCAAGGAATATCTCCATTTGTGGAAGAAATTGTCGATAAAATGAGGTTTTGGAGAAGAAATCACAAAGTAGAACCTTTACTAGAAGATAAGGCTGTAGTGGAAGCCAATTATCAACAATCTGGAGGTTACTCACATTTGTGGCCAACAGGCTACTAATGGTGGTCGACAGGCTACTTTGGTGGCCGGCAGGCCACTTTCTTTGACAGGCAAATCCCATCTCTGACTTACCGTCCAACTATGTGCTAGGCAGTGTTAGCAGCAGGTGTTTTGTCTCGATCTTTGTGTTTTTAGTCTTTTGGTTTTAGCAAGTGTGTTTATTTGTATTTGAGTTGTTTTTGCTTTGTTTATCGAGTTGTATTTTGTATTTTGATTGTTGGTCGGCTCGTTACTTGATTAAGAACATTGTTTCAATCAAGCGCTCTCTTAGCAAATTCAATTCCATGTCCATTTCATGCAAATATGGTGCTCATGATGCAAAAATGACAACACTTTTCATAAAAACTGCAAGATTTTATTCCGATCATGGTTTTGACAAAAGAGGCGTACAAGTTTCAAAAGCAAAATAAAACCTATATGAAGCTATACATGTGCTAATGCTACCAAACAAAAAGAAACTAAGCAAAAAGTACAAAAACATCAGCGCCGATCATCTGAAGCTCAAGAGGCCCTCTTCGTCCTCTTCCTCAAAGAGGACTCAAGAGCACAATCTCCATCGGCACCGTTATCAAAATCAGACTCTGAACCAAAGCCAGTATCATCTCCATTCCCTGCCTTAGAGCCTGCCTTGGCATTACCTCCGCTCTCGGACCCCGAGCCAGCATCATCATCTCCACTCTCGGATGACTCAGAATGCCGACTCACTGCCTCTTCAGAGTCACTAGTCTCAGCATCATCATCGTTCAAAATGGGCTCTGAGAGACTGCTCTGGCCTCGGGCGCCCCTACCTCTACCTTGACCATGACTCATATCTCAACCATGAGCTGGGGCCTGTCTTTCTCTCCTCCCTACAGCTGGAGGAGGTACTGCCGGTGCTGGTACCGCTGCTGCCGCTGGGGCCCTCGATGTAAATGAAATCTAGAAAAAACAGTTGTCAACATATCAGCTATAGTGTGTGTATCAAATACAAGCATAGCATGAAGAATTAGTGTCATGCAAAAATCCGATACAATATGAGTACAGTGTGCCAATGCAGTGTATCAGTGTAGTTTGGGAAAGGCTACAGTTGAAGTGTCGATGTATCAGTCGAAATATGATAGCATGATGCATAAATAGTAATGAAATGTATGCTAAACTGAAAGAAATTACCTAGATATCATGGAGACCAAGCAACATCTCCTTCATCTGCACCATACCCATCAGAGAAGCCACCAGCTCAATGAGGCTCCCCCTATATACTTTATAGATGCCTGCAAGTGCGTTTGGGTGACCAATGTCTGGAATAAACATATTTGAAATGGAAATGTGGGGGTGCAAATTATAAAGTGTGGTCCATACCTGAGACGAGCCTCGAACTCCGACAAACTTATGCCCAGCTAATCTGGTAGGCAGTCCTAGTCGGCTACCAGCATGAAGCGTAGTGGGAAGCTCTGGCCAACGGATAGTCTGCTCAACAGGGAGAGCCCCTCTAGTATGGGCCCTAGTTGCCCGAGTCACCTTGCCTGCCACAAGAGCCCCTGCTCCCTCGCTTGTGTGAGCCCCCGTCAGAGGAGGCATAAGGTGGGTCTGAATAAATGTCGTGTAATCGCCCACTCCTCTAAAGAAGTCAGCGTCTAAGCCTACCATGAACTGTATGATTGCATCAACTAATAGGCTATCCGCTGTCCTCATAGACTTCGGGGGTGGCATCGGAATGAATGGATCAAGTAAGCACACAGTCTGGCATACGAATCTCTCGCTCAAAAACCAAGCCCGGCAGACTGGGCCCTCCAACAGAATCCGGAAACACAATGTACCCCAAGCTCCCACATCCTGCTCTTTCACCCCGACCGGTATCATCATCCAGGGCTGCCACATGATCTGCAAACAGCGAATGTACAGATTGTTAGTTGTAGTTAGTTGCCAAAGTATGAACCAGAATAGTAGTAAAGTAAAAATGACTGTGAGTTTTGGGTTACCTTGTGGGCGGCCACTGTATCAAAGTAATGGCAGAAGAAGGTGAAGGTCTGATGGCTCCGACGCTGACACCGACGATCGTACCGTCGCGAGTAAGGGACAATAAGGGGGAGCTCCTCCATAGGCTCTAGAGCGAGGGCTGGAAATTATGCGTAAACCTATAGCTGCAAGGAAAGGGTAGCGATGTTATTAACAGTATGAACAGATACAGAAAGTGCAAAACAGAAAGCACAAGGCATGAATAGATACAAAAAGCACAGGGCATGAACAGATACAAAAAGTGCAAAGCGGAAAGCACAAAGCATGAATAGATACAAAAAGTGCAAAGCAGAAAGCACAGCTGTTGAACAAATATAAAGTAGAATATGTGAAGTAGAAAGTATAAGTGCAAAGTGGGAACTGAAATGCATACCTCCCAAGCTCGCTCGTAGCTTCCGATCCGCTCTCCACTCATGCGAGAGGTGGAGGTCATATAACCATAAAAGGTGGCGAAGTCAGCTCTGCCCCAGTCATAGAATCGTACCCAGGAAAAGGTCACTAGGGCGCTCAACAGATATAAACCCCACAGTGTTCCATCTGTTTGAAAACAAGGTGGTACTGAAGACAAACATCAGGAAGCCCCGACCATATTGCTCCATCTCCTCCAGTGTCTCAGGTTCGCTCCCGCGGAACTGCTCCATGAACTAACTTTATCTCACCATAGCTGGCTGGTACAGAGGTGGGTGCTCTCCCAATAGGTGGATCCAAGCAGCATCTTACTCACCTATGTCTGTGTGAAAGGAGATCGGATCACCCCTTACTCCTAAGCATGTGATCATGGCAAAGTCATAGGGAGTCATCGTTATCTCCCCAACAGTAGAGAGGTAGAAGGAGTTGGTGGTGTCCCACCACCTCTCCACTAGCACTTTGAGAAGTGGCCGGCTCGTTATGACGCATGTCAATGCGGAGCAGAAAAGGCAGCTTGACCTCATTAGCGATATCACACAGACCACGATAGGAGCTCATTGTACCGATCGCCGTCGTCGCTCCATACCCCCTATAAGCACGAGAGTCTCCCTGTGGTAGAGAAAAAAAAAAAGTGAATCAGGAAGTAATGAAAGAGCAAGCAGATGAAAGGCAATGTAAGAAATACAGTTAAAGGAAAAGGCAGGAATGCATGAAAACAAAGTTCATACCTCAGTAGCGCTGGATGAAGGGTGGAAGGCCGACTCCCTCAGCAAGAGGTCCTCTGGTACGCCACGAGCAAAATCGCTGAAACACCTAATGCCTCCAAGTGTTAATATGTGTGTACGGGAATGATATGTTGTCGGATTGAAGGGCTACACTCTCAATGGTAACGGCTCTAGCTCGAACTCTGGCACGAACTCGGCCTCAAGATTAGCCTCAATATCCTCAGTCGCCCTACCAGCCTCGGCAACTGCTGGCTCCTCTACCTTAGCAACGGGTGGAAACACAAGTGGAACCTCAGGAAGAGCTCCGTCATGAGGAATCTCATTTGTCATCTAGAAAATGGGTGAAAAGTAGATGAAATGTGAAGAAAAATGGAGAAAAGAGGGTAAACTTGGAACAAGTCAACCTTATGAGAGAGAAAATAAGGGAAAAAGTCAAAACTCGAGAAAGTTCACAAAACCTAAGAGAAACTTGAGGGGAACAAGCCTAAAGTGGTGAAAATGTAGAAAAAGCGATGAAATCAAAATTTGATTAGTTCAAAATGTAGAGAACCAAGAGGGTTTTATGAAAAAAGTGTGCATGGGGTGTTAGAAAACACGTACAAAGCACGAATCTAGAGAGAGAAAGTACCTAGAGAGAGGGAGAGAGGATTTTCGAGCTTAGAGAAGTAAGGAAATGAAGTGTGCTGATCTATACTTAAAGACCCTAGCCAAAAAGACTGATTTGCCGCGAAACTACCATGGGTGGCTGGCTGGCAAGTTTTTCTGGTAGCCAGCAGGTGGTCTGCGGTTTCTCGATGGCGATGGGTGGCGGTGGCTCTCGATTGGGTCTGGTCTTTTACGTATACGCTTCCTAAGTAGTGTATGGAAAGTTCTGTTTTGGGAGCTTGCAACTCTGCATTTCAGTGTGTGAACGTGTCCCACTTGCCACTATGAACGAGGTGTATCCTTTTTGAACATGATTGCAATACCTTCGAGAGGTAAATCAAAGGTTGCCACCGAATATCATTTTATTCGTTTTACGTCTTTGTTCTCTTCCGTTGCATAGAATAAGCATTTCACATATACGTATGCTGCAAGCGTGTCTTGCATCATTTATGATTCATGCATAGAACATGCTGTCAATTTTGCATAGATTATGCTCTTATTTCACGTATAGAATATGTTTTTGTTTCTTGCATAGAACACGCCTTCAATTAACATCATATGTCGGTTGTCTATCTTGCATGGAATATGCGTTGTCACTGTATTGTCTTATTCAATTTGTGCATATAACACACATTCACTTTGTGCATCTATCACGCACCCCTCTGTTTTATCTCAGGACGCGTGAAGCGCGAGCCCAAGTGGTTTCTCTTGTTTTTCAGGATGCGTGAAGCACAAGCCCGAGCAGTTTCTCTTGTTTCTTAGGACGCGTGAAGCGTTGCCCTGGGCGTGTTTTATCTCAGAACGCGTGAAGCGCGAGCCTGAGTGATTTTACTTTTATCTCGGGACGGGTGAAGCGTGACCCCGAGTGGTTTCTCTTATATATCATAGGACGTGTGAAACGCAACCTTGAGTGGCTTTTATCTCAGGACGCGTGAAACGCGACCCCTAGCGGTTTTTGTTCCTCTGTTTCTCAAGACCTGTTAGGCACGCCCTTGAGCGGTTTTTATCTCTGGACGCATGAAACGCGGCCCCAAGCAGCTTTCATTTCTCAGTTTCTCAAGGCGCGTGAAATGCAACCCTAAGTGGTGTTTTCTTTTGTTATCCCATGTTTTGGCATGGTCAGAGTGTGTTTTAGGTCTTTTACATGGAACTTGTGTTGGTTTTAAGCTTGAAGCGGCTCATTCATATGTTGTTATCTTGTTCTTGCTTATTGCATTTGTTATTGCTTATTACATCATCTTGTATGATCATGAGTTTTCAAAATAACCGGCTTCGCGAAGCATGTTAGGCCAGCTTCAAAGTATCTTTGTGCATATCATTTGCATCTTGCCCTAGAACTACGATGGTTTGATTCCTTCCAAAGGGATACATAGGCAGCCAGCGGGCACAACTATTTATTTCTATCTTAATTGTTTGTCAAAGTCTTACTGCCTTGTCAAAATGGATCGTCTTCGGGCTTTGACATTCACTCACGTCATTTCATGACTCTGAGTTCTGTCAAACAGGGGCAACTATAGACATCTCATTTTTTACCGCCCTTACGACTTGGACGTCACCGTTTGCACACCCATTGATAAGTGTATATGCTTGTCAAGTGCTCAAAGTCCTTAGCGGAATGCCACAGCTTTGAGCCTTTCAAACCCTACACACCTGTTGCCTTATTTTTGGAGCAAAACTAGAGATTTTAAGCCTGCAACCTTTTCTGGGCCGGTGGCCCACCGGCCCCTTCTATTGGTTGCCGGCCAACAATGTGTTTTGTAGATATTTTTCTGCCAACTGTTGACACAGATGCATGCACCTTCCTACACATGTATGTCTTGATATTTCTGTAGGAGTTGTATGGTTTTCTATATATAGGAGGCCTCCCCTTCCATTTTTAAGGTTGAAATTTTTAGAGCCAAAATTATTTATCTCTCTTTCTCGAAATTTCTTAGCCTTTTGCAAGTTTTTGCCTATACACTATTAACCAAACCTCTCCATCTTTGAGCTGAGGTACCTTTAAGCCTTTTTTGCGCTCTTGAGGGTGTGTTTGCCTTGTTTTGTTGCCTAGAATTGGTTCTCCTCTTCAAGATGTATAAAGCTTTGCTTTTCTACTTGCTTTATTTACTTTTTTTCTTACTGTTTTTCTAACTGTTTTTAGGCTGTATAAACTCTATATTTTTAGGCTGAAACTTGGGTTTTAAGGCCAATAAGGGTTGAGAGGTGGTTCATCCTTGTTTACACCTTGCTCTCAATGCCTTTACCCTTGTGTTTCCCACCTTTACACCATGTTATTTTGAGCTTTTAAACACTGATTTTCAGAGTTATTTCAGTGGCTAAAATGTTGTTTTGAAGTCCAAAATTGAAGAAGTTAGCCTCCCCTCCTTGTGTTTTACTTACTAGCCTAGCATGATTTATGTTTTAGCTTATTATTCTAACTATTTTTGTCTTAAGTCCAGTATGTTTTAGGACTTATTTAGCACTGTTTTAGGACTATTTTTAAGTGTTCATGATATTTAAGCCTTATATTGTATGCATGTATTGTAATCGTCCTCATAAGTTTGGTGTTTTAGGCCTTAAACACCACCTTATTTAAGTTGATTGCATTTATTTAGTGCTTTTCTTACTTGTTCTCACCTTTAATCACCTCTGCAACCTCCCTCCTTTCTTGGCTTTTTCTTTGCTTTGAAAGTGGTTTTAAATTATTTGTTTGTTTAAGTGTGAGATTGAGGTGTCATGCTTAATGGTTTAATCCCTTTGGAGGTTCATTATCAACGGCATGATGTCTCTTTCATGCCCAAAGCAACACTTGGTTTGAGCCCTCTTTCCATTAGAAGACTTAAACTCACCTTTTGGACTTAATTGATTAAAGAATGGAAAGTAACTAAAATGGAGTAACAAAATTGATGAATAAAGAAGGTACAAGATAATCATTTGGTTTGGGTTCAATCGGACGTTAATTGAACCCTTGAGTCTTGAGTCATTTCATACTCATTAGTGATGAAAACGGTTCAAGATTCATTGTCAACTACTTCCCTTGATCTTTCATGATAAGGATGTGTTTTTGATAGTCTTGTTTTGTTGCATTCATTGAACTTGCACACTTGGTTCATAAGCCATCATGCAACGAAATTGCATCCATTGGTGGTTTGTCAATCAAACTTACTACTCCTTTGAGCTGTTTGATGATAAGGAGGGGTGAGTTATGCAAACAAACCCTTGAGAATACCCTGCTCCTGCTCTATTTGCTCTCTGTTGCAGTAGGAAAATCCAGTCATCAGTAGCCTGCAGGCCACCTTTTGTGGACAACGGGCCATCATTACTAGCCTGCCGACCACCAGTGCAAAATCTAGCAATGTACTTTTGAAGCAAAATAGAATTGGTCTTGAGGTGGAAAACAGTGCAAGTGATCTACTGTGCAACAGAGACATTTGGCATAAAAACAATGGTTTTTTCGGGCCCATGCATGAGCATTCCTCGTTTCCCGAGGTGGAGTAATTAGTATAGCTAGTTTAGCTCCCTTTTCATGTTATATTCATGTAAATAATTAGTTCATTTCGACTTGTTGTAATCATTCGTTAAGTAGTTTAGCTAATTTATTTATTTGGGTTTGTAAGAATTACTTAATTAGTTTAGCTTCAATTAGTTAGCTAGTTAGTTCATTCAGATCCTCCTGCGTGAGGGTACAATGTTGTAATAATGAGTATGTCTTCCAACCCCACGTCTTTCAACCTTTTATTTAACTGCTTACGATGGTTAGATTAGAGCATAATGTTTTGTTTAGCATAATCCACGTTAGCATCCACTTATATTGCATGCATTGGGCTCAATGCATCATTCTAACTTGCATTGTCGTTTAAATACTTCTTTGAATACGTGCTTAGACTGCATGCTATCAAATTGCTTCATATGCCATATTAGTAAGCCGAGCCTAGTAATTGCATATCGCATACGTTGCATTAGTCTTGTTGCACTAGTTAGAGCATACATTTTTCTCACTCTTTTCTTTTGGCTTGCCTCGGAATACTAGGTAAACATTTTTGCTTTAGCATAATTGCATGAGTTTGATTGTTGCCATGTCTAGCATGCTTGCCATGAGGCTAAGTGCTTAATTGATAAACTGTTTGAATACCTATGGATGAAGGATAATTGCTTGAATTGGGATAATTTGATTTATTAACATTTAAGCCCACTTTTTCAATTGGTACATATTCGAAACAATTTTCAAAAAAACTAGACATGAGCCAAATGTTCCAATTCTTGCAAATTAGTCTATAATTGTGTGTGTGCACATCACATAGTAATGCTAGCCTAATAAATCAGAACAAGAGCATATAATGTAGATAAGATTCATATCATGATTAGTAGAGGCCGATCTTTGATCGGACGAGCAGGGGTGCTCAATTCATGACCTTCTCCTCTCGTACCTAAGTTCCCAAGCCGAGACAATCTTGGTGATGACGGACACGTGGCCTTTGGCACGAGTCATAGGTTTCCTAAATTTTCCAAAAACATTTAGGTGGCAACTCTGTATCTAGTAAATCAGTCCATTTTTGGCATTTTTTTATTCAAAATCTATTTTCCAAAAGATTTGTCAGATTTGGACTCTTTGGTGCTTATCTATTTCACATTGCACTTGTGAGATCAAATTCAAAACCGTGGGAGTGCGATACTGCAGAGCTTATTTGTCACGACCCAAACCCGTTCCTAAAAGTTTGGTCCATGACCGTCCTAGACGTAGGCCTCAAAACAAAATTTCAATGATATGTAGCCAACAACGGGGCCTAAAGCGAAAGCAAACAAATTACAAAACATCCATTGAGCAGTGCTTATATGCCAGGATTTTAAATATACATAATTTATATTTATATCTATATATATATACAAGTTCACGTTGTGTAATTATATACAAAGAGTTGGCAATCAAAAATTTACATATTAGCCGAGGGTTTAACAAAAGCCACCCAAGACTTGATAAAACATAGGCATCAAAAGAACAGGACAAAAGGGCTTCTTTTAAGGCGGCTTTACACAACGGATCTGACAAAAAGGCTCCTGAAGCTGACCTAGGGCTGTCCTCCAAGCTAGTCATCTACATAAACATATATAAAAAAAAGAGTGAGCAAGGCTTAGTGAATAATAATAATGTAAGGAGATTATATATCTAACGTATGCCATTCACAATCAAAATACATGAATATATATCTAACGTATGCCATTCACAATCAAAATACATGAATCATAGCACCTTTTATCCCAAATATACCATTCACAATCCTAATACTTAAATCATAGCATAATTTACCTCAAATAAGCCAAGCACAATCAAGGTATATAATTTATAAATAGAAATACAGTAATAAACATATCGTTACACTATTATTACTCACAAGGATGTGGATGAACAACAGTTTCCTCTAGCATGTGACCTACATAAGGCACACACACACAACTTATAAGTTATACACTTTTCTTTATCCTTTTCATATGTCCGATTTGTAAATTCTCATTCAGTTATAAGCATTTTAGATGGATCAAATATGCACATTACCAGTTTTAGAAGGTCAAACAGGGGAAAGAAGGCTGACAGAATTTCTTTCCATTGGCCGCACGTGCAGGAGTCCCTTACCGCACGTGCGGAAAGGTGCGCCGCACGTGCGGCCTGCATGTGCTTTCATTGCAGAATGTCCCAGTCTGTCTCCCTTGTTTTCCATACATGCGGCTATGAGCCCCATACATGCGGCTGTGCATCACGCACGTGCAACCATGGACCCCGCACGTGCGGTTCTGGCTCTGTTCTAGGTAGTCCAAAAATTCAACAATTCCAAGCTTTCCAAAGGCATCTTAGGGCTCTACTTCAAGCAATTTCATTTCAAAAACATAATATATGATTATAATAACATAAATCTCATAATTAATTAGATCATAACTCATTTAGTTGCCTAGATAAGTCAAATTGCCACATTTCTTTCATTTCTTCATCTTTTCATTATTGATACAAACATATCTACATATATATATATATATATATGAGCTCAAAGTATGCAAAGATGCAAGACTAAGATTTACAAGAAGGTAATTGCTCATAATCCAAGTCAATATAACTCAAAACACAAGAATCAACCCTTTAATTAATGAAATCTGAAGATCACATGCTCAATTTCATGAGATATATTCAATCAAGACCATAACTCATAAATCTTGATTTCAATGAGGGTAAAGCTTCATCTTAAGACTTGATTCCAACCAATTGAAGAAAGATTAAGAGGAGCCTAGGGGATTTGCACTTACTATGAGTTATATTCTTGATTTCCCCTTCCAATTTCTCAAATCTTCAAGCTTTGAGGTGAGCTCTCTTCTTCTTCTCTCTCTTCTCTTCTCATCTCTCTCTCTCTCCAAGAGATATTTTGGGTGTTTGGTTGAGTGTAAAGAACATATAAGGCCCAAGTATACATATAATAAGTCTCATGTCTCTATATAGGCCACCCAACCCAATTTAACGAATCAAACAAAATCAATTTTCAATTAAATTGCCCAAATGACATTAAAAATTCCCATTAATATATTCATGTACTCAATTTTGGTTTCTAAACTCATTAAAATCGTTAATTTCAGTTTCAAAGTGTTAACTCTAGGAATTTAAGCCAAATAAAGCTAATTCAATCATTACGAATCAAATTTTTACAAAACTTCATATAATGTGCTAAAAATCATAATAATCATAACTGTAAAGTCAAATTTCGGTTATCGCGCCTCTAAAACTTTCAATTTTTCAGTCCGAAGGTCGTAATTTCAATAGATTTTCTTATAACCGACAGGTACAATCTCATAAGCACATAATCCACACATTTAAACATGGAATTTTACATAAAGCATATAATCACATATATAATATCACAGATAATGAGGGAATTAAAACATAGGCAGTATATAAAAGAGTCAGGTTATTACATTATTCGTCTTCCGAAATGAGGGCACGAAAAGTCGAGCTACAATAGTCCCACCATGATTCATTAGATTTGATCATATCTGGTAATTTAAAGAGTAAATACAAATGTGAAACATCTCATCAGGGCTTATTAGTCTCACTGTTTCTAAGAAACAACAAAGTCACCAGCAGTAGGTTGCAGAGTTTACACATATTCTATTCTCCTGTTATAATTAATTATGGTGATTTATATGATAACTCTCTTAAACAAGAAGGAATTGCAATTAAAGAAACTTGTTTCCTTATTAGCTGCGCCAAAAACCGTTGGCTGAGCCTCCTCATGTACTTAGGACATACAAATACAATCAACATTCTTTAATTAAGTAAAGCATTGTGAAAATTTAGATAATAGCATGTCAATAATCAAATATCCACTTGAACAAGAAAGCAATCAAAATAAGGAAGCTGAAAGAAAGATCAACAGATGGATCTACACAATCACAATTCACATAATACCAGCTAATGGATTTTGAATGCACTAGTTAAGAACAAAGCCACTGTTTTAGCAAATGTAATTGAAATGTTGAGCTTATGATCATAAAATTGCTACTGTCTTGCCAGCAAGACCAAGAAGAAGATAAGCAATACACTCCTGAATAACTATAATTTACTCAGATGAAAACAAGGTTGAGTAATAGTACTTGTCTACTAATCTAAAAAAGATATTTGTCAATTTCCTTATTATTGCTAAATTAAGTCACTATTCTTGTTAGAACTTACAAGTTACGTGAAGGACCCTCCAACAAACTACATTGGTTTAGTTCCAATAAAATGTGAAAGGCTTGTATGTATGAGATAAAAATCACAAGCATTGGGTGTACTTGACTGCAAATGAGATGGCCAATCCATATGTTTGACAAACCAATCAAAAACTTAGTGTATACTCCATTTATGAGTCTATCAAACATCCTATTATCCCCTAAATTCTTCTTAAATACATATATTCATTAATCACCTATGGAATTAATTAATTTGGTTTCACCCTCACAACATAGATTTAAGCAAAAGTCTCAATTAAACAACAGTAAAGGAATTGAAGAATTCATATAAGAATTCACTGTAAATGCCATAATAGCACTGGAAAGAGCGAGAAATTAGTTTTCAAAACTAGGGAAAACAATGAAATTAGTTTTGAAAATTAGGAAAAACAAAGATAGAAAATAAAGAAATTGAGTGAGAGAGATAGAGAGGACACCGGCGGCATTGACAATTGCTCAGAGGAGGATACGGTTAACGTCGGTGGCAACACTGAAGAAGGAGAACGGATGACGTCGGTAACGGCGCTGAAGGAGGAGAACAAGCTAAAGGAGGAGAAAGGGGGCCTGAAGGTAGAGAACGTGTGTTCTACGAGAGGGGGATGAGAGAAAAACTGAAACACCAAAAAAAAATGGAAGAGGAATTAGTATGGTTTTTTTTTTTTTCATTACCGCCAATATCACAAATTTCTCCCTCCAAAATTAGTAATAAAATAATTTTCTCATCAAAAATTTTAAAATGTTAAAATTATGGTTAAATTACAAATATACCACCTGAGATTTATTTAAATTACAAATTACTCCTTGTAGTTCTAGAAATTACATTATGCCCCTTAAGGTTTCTAATTTCATAACAACTAGGTCATTTTGTTAATAAATCATCAAGTTAAGTAACAGTTTTTAATAATGTTAAAATTTTATTTCAATTAATAATTCAGATAATTTTATTATTCTATAGATGAACAGTTATAAATTTCACTTTTTCATTTGATTCTGTTAAATAAAAAATTCTGACAGGAAGGTATTTGTAATTTTTCAAATCACAGGGGGCAATTCGTATTTTAAGTAAACCTCAAGGTGTGTATTTGTAATTTACCCTAAAATTATTGACGATGAAAATATATTCTTCATCAAATAGTTTCAAAATATTTTAAATTATTGGTGATGAAAATATATTCCTCACTAATAATTTTATAATTGGTGACAATTTTTTTTTCTCACCAAAAGTAACAAAATTTTGGCGCCACCCAAAAAAAAATTAGAGGAAAAACTTTTGGTGACGAAGTTTAATTTTTCCTCACCTAAAAAGAAACATTTATTGACGAAAATAAATTTAGTTACCTATTATTTTTAATTTTTTATTATATGTGACACAATTTTATAATTCATCACAGATTATTCTTATTTAGTGATGACATTTATCTTATTCACTACTTTCGTCACCATAGGTTACTTTAGAGAGCTAATTAACTTGTGTTTTGTTTTGTTTTGTTTTGTTTTGAGAGAGAGAGAAAGAGAAAGATGAGAGGAAAATTGATAAACAAAAAAAAGGAGGGAAGAGTTAGTAGCCTATTTTTTTTTATTACCGCCAATATCACAAAGTTCTCCCTCCAAAATTGGTGATAAAATAATTTTCTTACCAAAAATTTTAAAATGTTAAAATTGACGGCGAAAATATATTCTTCATCAAATAGTTTCAAAATATTTAAAATTAAATTTTCCAAAAATAAAAAATAAATTATTGGTGATAAAAATATATTCCTCACTAATAATTTTATAATTAGTGACAAATTTTTTTCTCACCAAAAGTCTCAAAATTTTGGTGCCACTCAAAAAAATTAGAAGGAAAATCTTTGGTGACGAAATTTAATTTTTACTCACCTAAAAAGAAGTATTTATTTACGAAAATAAATTTCGTCACTTATTATTTTTACTTTTTTATTATATGTGACAGAATTTTATAATTCGTCACGGATTATTCTTATTTAGTAATGAAATTTATTTTCTTCACTACTTTTCCCCACCGTAGGTTACTTTTGTTGTAGTGCATGTCAGGCATGTCAGACTGGACAATGGATGTGTTGTGCAATTAAAGAGACTTCAGTGAACCGAGCAATTTATGGGAATTGAGCAATAGTTCTTGCTCAGTTAACATGGGCATTCTTAGCTTGGCTGAAGGAATGTATCCCAATCATGCTCTGCAGATGAAATTAAAAGGCAATTGATAGGGTAATTTGTGTAAACAAATTAAGCCGAGCAAAGGAAATGGTCTTGGAGAGTTACACCGAATAGTGGGCTGAGGTAAGGGCTTGAATAACTTGGTTTCGGGCCACGTGGGCTCTAGGTCGGCCAGCGAGGGGTTGATGGGGCTTGGACTTAGCTATAGAGGTACAGATCTCGATGGACTAAGTTGGCTTCAATAAATAAAGCCGAGCTAGGTTTAGCTCAGCACCTTATCCATTGGTGGTTTGTACTGTTTGGTCAAAGGAAGATCAGAACAAAGTAGTTCGATTGAGGAAAGCAGTGGCCGAACAGAGCATTGCCACCTCACTTGGCTTGTAGCAATGAGGGTGTTCTAAGGATAAAGCATTGTCCTTGGGCATGAGACTCCTAGGAGGACTTTGCTAAGGAGAGTTAGAGTCCTACTAGGATTGCACTAGGCAGAATCTATAAAAGCTCATGGTATAACCTATGCACAGGTATTGCAACTTTTACTCAAAAATACATAGAGCTTGTTGTCTATTGTCTACTTGCTGACTTAGGCATCGGAGGGGTTTCTAACACACACCCGCTGGCTAACTTACGTGTGTTTTCAGGTAGCAAAGCAATGACATTTGGAGAAGTGCAAATTTGTACAATAGGAATATACAGAAGATTATTTCGTGCTCATACAGATAGGATATATTTATATGGTACCTTTTACAATTATGATTGGTGGAAAGTAATAGAATATGGGACATATTGTTAGGTGTTTGAAAGATAATAGAAGATATATATATTTGGGATTGGGGAAAATGATAGTGCCACTTGGTATTGATCTATAAAACCTTTTTAAGTCTAAGGGCTTTCTAAGGGTGTTGTAGTGTTAAGAATGTGGAAAATAGATTCATCCCCCTGTAGACACCCCATTTTTTACCATCCTCAAGACTTAGACATCATCGCTCGTGCACTCGATGATTGTGTGTTTATGTTCCTTTTGAGTGCCCGAAGTCCTCAGTGGAACGCCTTGTCTTTGAACCTCTAAACCTTATTGTTTCTATGCCTTGTTTTGGACCAAAACTTGGTGTCTGGACCTCTTGGTGACTTGTCGGCCATCAGCCAAGGCTGTCGGCCATGGGTGTGGCCGGTCGGCCACTAGTGTTGTGGACGCACCCCGAGGGCCTTGCTTACCACAGTTCGGACTCGAATGCCACGGTTCTGAATCTAATCTCGCAAAGTGCAATGCAAGAACGATAAATCACCAAAGAGTCCAAATCCAGAAAATCATTTTGGAAGACTGATTTTTAAGAAAGAAGTGCCAAACATGGACTGCTTTACCAGATACAAAGTCGCCACCTAAATATTTATTTTGAGGGAATTTAGGAAACCCTGACTCGTTGCCTAAGGCCACGTGTTCGTCATCACCAAAGTTGCCTCGGCTCGGGAACTTGGGTACGATTGGGGATGGTCATCTATGAGCACCCCCACTCGCCCAATCAAAGATCGGCCTGTACTAAACATGATATCTTGTTTTTGAAAACACATGCGTTCTTATTCCGGTTAATTAGCTAGAATTACTACGTGATGCGCACAACACACAAGTATAGACTAGATCGCCTAATTTGGAACAAAGCATCGCATATCCGTTCATTTGGAAATGGTTTGAAGTTTGCTACTCGTAAATAGGCTAAAACACGGATTTCAATGAATTGTTCCAATTCAAGTAATCCAACCTTCACCCACAGGCATTCAAGCAGTTATATCACATAAGCACTTAGCCTCATGGCAAGTATGCTGTCATGTTAACACTCACATATATGCAAGATGCTAAAGCATAAACACTCACAGTGTACTCCGAGCCAAAACAAGAAACTAGTTAGAAATCATACATGATCCTAGTTCATGTTAAAATTGCTAATGCATCGCATGCAAAGTGCAACTAGAATAGGCTCGACTAATCTAAAATGGCATATGAGATGTGACAATTCGATACATGTATTCAAGTAGGAATTGAAATTCAATGCAGTTAGTATAATACGCCGAGCCCGGTGCATGCAATACAGATGAATGGTGCAAACATGCATAGCATAAGGATGCTAATTGAAATATGCCCTAAAACTAACCATCATAAGCGATTAAGTAAAAAGGAGAAAGAAGTGGGGTTGGAAGACATGCATCACACACACGCACGCTTATTACAACAATTGGCTCTCTCAAGGGAGAGACCGAAAGAATAATACAAATAAACTAATTAACTAACTAACAAGCTAATTAATTAATTAAAAAATCACTTAACTAATTAAACAAATTAATTTAAGCTATGAAAATAGTAAATCAGCCTCGGGAAGAGGGACAAATGCATGCTCGATCAGCTTCACTCGGAAATCCATCGCCATGCTACATGTTGCCTTTGTTTGCACTGCTCTACACCTCTGGAAGCTGTGCCTACTTCTGTGACACTTCTGAACCACCTTGTGGGCATGCTGAGAGGCCATCGGCCAAAAGATGGGACCATCGGTCAAGGGATAGTGGTCATCGACCATATGTAAGGCTCTCAGCCAACAATGTTTAGCCGACCGGCACTGAAGATAGCCGATCAGCCATATCTTCCTGTGAAATGCTCCTGTTGCTGCAGCAAAGGACAAACAGAGCATGGCAATACATTTGCAAGACTATGTTTGCAACTACACCCCTTATCATGGTTAAGACTCAAAGGTGTGTAGTTCTCGACCCTCGGACCACCAATCACGCATTTCAATGCATGATGGCCAAAGAAGCCAAGTGTGCAATTCAATATGGGATGAAATGCACAAAACACATAAAGGGCCCTAACCTCTATCATGCTTGATCAAGAGGCAAGGGCATGCACACACACAATGCAATGCAACCTAAGCATGCAAACAACTCAAGCATGATACAAATCTAATGCAACATGAACATGCAAGCATACAATATGCAATAGGCATACAACCTAAATATGCAAACATGCATAGCATGCAACAACATGCAAAATGAAACAAGCATGCGACAACATGGTAAGATGGACTTAAACCAAAATGGGCAACTCTCAAACATACCCAAATCAGTGGCCAAAGTGCTAAGACGAAGGCATGAAATACACATACAAACATGCATGCGAATTGGCCTAAAGACTAAGGCATAAAAGGGAAACTCTTAAACACACTTAAAAGAGACAAATATGGACATGTAACAAACATGTGAAGCTCTAAAATCATGCAAGGGATAATGCCAAATCAACCAAATAATCATAAGCATAGCGTACATGAGGCTTAAAGCTTAAGACTAGTAAAGGGACTTGAGCCAAAGCTATACAAAACAAGGAGCATATGACAAGTATAACCCACAACAGTCCCAAGGCATACCAAAGTGAGCCTAAAACATGCATTGAATGAGACCAAAACATGCTAGAAAGGTAAGCACTAAACATTAAGCATGCAAAGCTACAAAAGAGGTGTTACACTACACCTATCCAAACCAAACATGGCATGACTCAAGCCAATAAAATTAGAGTTATGGCATGTCAAAGTAAGCCCAAAAACCCACTTAGATGGAATCCAAATGACCTAAGCATGGAAGCATGCACAATGATCCAATCATGAGGCATAAAACATCAACTCTTTAAAACATTAAAGGAGTGACAAATGCAAGTACATGAGCATATTATATGGACTAAAATAACATAACAAGTGATGCCAAATCACTAAAATGAGCCAAGCAAAGCATGCTAGTGACTTGGGCACTTAAAGCTAACAAGCTAGAATGCATGGTGGCTGTACAAAGCATGGCATACATGGTTAAAACAACTCAAATAAAAGCTTAAACATGCTATAACAAGGCTAAAAGCTTCATGGAGTTGGACCAAAATCATGCTAGAAAGACATGTCAAAGCATGATGCATGTTAAGGCAAATAAGAGGATTGCAAGGCAAGTACATGAAGCATGTAAGAGGCTATCAAACTAACTCAAAACAGAGGTGTATTATGGCAACACAAAGCCTAATACATGCTGAAATGAAGCTAAAACAAGCTAAGCACACATGCTACCTACATAAGCCATTTATGCAAGCATTCAAGACAACAAGGAGAGGGGATGACCCTCTCCTATTTGAGACCTTAAAACGCCATCCCCACCACTGAAATCCAGGATTTCAGTGGTGAGAAGGCCAAAACAAGGTGATCTCAAAGCTTAAAAATAAAGCACAAGAACAAGGCCTAAGAGGGGGTAAACAACCCCAAACACAAAAATGACCTTAATCAAAGATCTAAAGCATGCAAAAACAGAACTTATTGTAGTTTATAGTTAAGCTTAAAACAAAAGCAAGAAGGGCTAAAAGCTTAAGCAAGAAAGGGGTATCTAAAGCAAGAATGCTCACCCTTGAAGAACACCTTCAAGAACACAACACCAGCACCTTTCTCTGATCAAAAATAGCTCAAGAACCCTAACACCAACTCCCTAATTTCTTAACAACCAAGGATGGTGGAGTGCTAGGTTTTGTGTGTAATAGTAAGACAAAATCACACTTTAGGTCACAAAAACACACAGAAATGTGTAAAGAGAGGGAGATATAGAGATAGAGAGATACAACTATTCTAACCCTAAAATCTAGAACCTTTGAGAAGGGAGGAGGGCCTCCCCTCTTATAGAAATCCAATTTGCAAAGCTTCTTGGAGAAGCTAAGCAAAGGGCAAATCCCTCCATACACGTGTATGGAGGGGGTCAATTGTGCATGCTAGCTGTGCCAGCTGGCATAAAATATCTGCATAAAGCAGATGAACAGGGCTCGGCCAGAAAACATGGCCGATCAACCAACATAAGTGCCGATCGACCAAAAAGAGTGCCGATCGGCCAAAACTTTTTGCCAATGGCAAGAAAACAAGGCCGATGGCTTCAAGCCTTGGCCAATGGGTTTAGGGGATGGAAAACAAGCCACCCTCTTCCCTCAAAAGCAAAAACACAAGTGCTTGGTCCACAACCAAGCACAAAACAGGCAAGTTGAGAGATCCTGAGGCAAGGCGAGCGGCCGAGGCCTCCGAGAACTCAAAATGAACACGAACATAAATGATCATCGAGTCTTCAAATGATGACATCCAAGTCTTGAGGACGGTCAAAAATGGGGTGTCTACAAGTGCCTTTTTCCAAATATTTATTGACAGTTGTGCCAGTTATTGCACACTGAACTGCATCTCCATACATGTGTATGGTGAGATGTTTCTAAGCTTAAGGGGTGTTTTTCTATAAATAAGGGGGTTCCTTCCCCATTTTGGAGAGTTAGGAAAATTAGAGCAAAAATATATATCTCTTTCTTGATATTTTGTACACATTTGCTCATAAGTCCTTAGCTTTTGCACACCAACCCTTAACCAAATACTCTCACCTTCGGGCTAAGATTACTTGGAGTCTTGTTTAAGCTCTAGAAGGTGGTTTGAGCTTGGATTATTGGCTATTTTGTGCTTGGCTTCAAAGGTATAATACTTACCTTATTTAAGCTTGTTTTGTATCATTGTTTTGCCATCTTTTCCAACTATTTTTGGGCTGATTTTGAACTATCAAAAACTTTGTTTTTGTGACTTAAAAGTGTTGGTTTGAGATCTCTTTGAGTTAGGGGGTGGTCTACCCTTCTTGCTCCTTTGTTTGTTAAGCTTTTGTACCATTTTTCATCACTTTTAAACTAACTTTTTTGGGCCCTTTAACCACTGAATTTCAGAGGTTTTTTAGTGGTAAAAATCTTATTTTGAAGTCCAAAATTGGAGGGGTTAGCCTCCCTTCCTTGTGTCTTGTTTGCATGCCTAGTTAGCCTCACATGTTAGCTTATTATTTTAGCTTTGTGTGGCTCAAGTCTAGCATGTTTTAAGCTCTATTTTGACCTGTTTTGGCTCTGTTTTGGGCTGATTAATTCATTTGAGTGTTGTATTGCATAGTTGTAGTGTAATTTTCTTCACTAGCTTGATGCTTTAATGCTTTAATCATCATTGTTTTGAGTTAATAGCATGTTTTAGTGCTATTTTGCATTTCATTTCAGCACTTAAAATCTCTACAATCTCCCTCCATTCTTCACTCTTTTGTTTGCTTTGAAAGTGGTTTCAAACCACTTGTTTGCCTAAGTGTGAAATAGAGGTGCTACACTTAATGATTTAATCCCTTAGAGGGTTCATTACCAACAGTCTAATGCCTCTTTCATGCCCAAAGCACCTTGTGGTTTGAGCCATCTTTTCATTAGAGGACACTCACTAATTGACTTAATTAGTTAAAGAATGGCTATGGTAATTAAAATGAGTAAACAAAATTGGACAAGTAAAATAGGCAAGATAAACATCTTTTGTGTTGCATTGCATGTGTTCAAATCGGACGTTAGTTTGAACACATGTGAAATGAGACATTTCATACTCAAAAGTGATGAAATATGCCATCTTCCTTGGTCACCATTGCCCTTGATCATGCATGATAAGGTGATGGTCCTTTGGTCTCATTTTGCATTCATTGAACTTGCACAATTAGTTTCACAAACCATCATGCAATGAAATTGCCTAATTAATGGTTTGTAAACCCAAATTTTGTCCCTCCTTTGATCTCCCCATGAAAATGAGAGGCAAAGTGTGCAAATAATTTGTGAGAATACACTATTTTACTCTGTTTGCTCTTTGTTGCAGCAAAAAGAGCAGTTCATGTCATCAGTGGCCGACCGACCACCAGTGGTAGCCGGCAAGCCCCCTGCCGACCACCAATGAAATTTGCACAATGTGTTCCTGAGGTGGAGTAGAAGTGTTCTAGAAGTTGGCAGAATTTTTGTTGTTCAAATGTGCAAACAGAGGCTCGCAACAGTAGAATAGTGGCTTTTCGAGTGGAGAAACCAAGCATGTATGCATCCCTTATTTCCCGAGGCTATTTAGTCAACTTGTCTAGTTAATTAGTTGATTAATTCGTGTTGTAATTAATTAGTTTATTTGTTTTGTAATTAATTAGTTAAGTACCTAGCTAGTTAGTTTATTTGTAATATTCAATTAGCTTAGAATAATTAATTAGTTTCGTGTTGTAATAATTAGCTTAATTAGCGTAGCTAGTTGGTTAGCTTATTCATTTGGACCCTCTTTCGCGAGGGCATAATGTTGTAATAAGTGTGCGTGTGTGTGTGTGTGTCTTCCAACCCTACGTCTTTCTCCATTTTATTTAATCGCTTTTAATGGTTAGATTAGGGATATTTTTCAATTAACATACCTTATGCTTGCATGTTCGCATCCATTTATTTGTCTTGCATGCACCAAGGCTCGCATCATTCAAACCGCAATGTCGTTTCAATATCTTAGTTGAATACGTGTTTAACCGCATGTTATCAAATCAATTCATATGCCACATTAGTAGCCGAGCCTATTAATTGCATTATCATATGGGTTGCATTAGACACTTAACATAGTTAGGATCATGCATCTTTCTAACTAGTTTCAATTTTAGCTTGGAGTACTCGGTAAATTTTACGCTTTAGCATACTTGCATGAGTGTAATTGCCATGTTGCCATGTTGCCATGATTAGCATACTTACCATGAGACTGTGTGCTTAAATACTAAACTGCATGAATGCTTGCAGATGAAGGATTGTTGTTTGAATTGGAACAATTCGATGAATATGCATTTTAAGCCCACTTTGTTGAGTGGCAAATCATGTTTTAAGCCCACTATGTTTGGTGGCAAATTCACATCTTTAAGCCCACTTGAGGATGGCAAATTCAAACCATTTTTGCAAGCAAACATGAATTTAAATGTTCCAATTCTTGCGGTGTAGTCCATACTTGTATATATGCGCATCACATAGTAAGTTTAGATTAATAACCGGAACAAGAATACATAACGTTTATAAAATACCATATCATGATTAGTAGAGGCCGATCTTTAATCAGGCTAGCGATGGTACTCAATTCCTGACCTTCTCCCCTCGTACCCAAGTTTCCGAGTCGAGGCAACTTTTGTGATAACGGACACGTGGCCTTTGGCACGAATCAGGGTTTCCTAAATTTTTTCAAAATAAAATATTTAGGTAACGACCCTATATCTGGCAAAGCAGTCTAATTTTGGCATTATTTGATTTAAAATTGATTTTCCAAAAAGGTTTGCCGGATTTGAACTCTTTGGTATTTTTCAGTTTCACATTGCACTTGTAAGACTAGATTCATAACCGCGAAAGTCCCAACTGTGAAACCTTTCATGTCAAACTTTTCCGAAAGACGGGGTGCGAGAAAAAGGTGAGTGCCACACCCCCAAATTGCAAATTAAGGCTTATTAAACCCTCGGCAATACCTCCTTTGCATCCACCTCCCTTGATAAACCCTTTGGCAAGGCAAAGTTTGTTACAATATGGAAGTTTTGCACAATACCCTAGGTAAAAAAATCCTCATTAAAGCATTTCTATCAAAATAGTTAAATTTTAATTAAAGTCTATTTTCTTATTTTAGTTAATTCTTTTTTCAAATATATTCTCCAACACTCTATTTTTTATTATAATCTATTATATTTTTATTTCATTTTATTTTTTCTAATTCCAAATTTAGGGTGTGTTTAGCTTGCTTTTGAGAGAGTGATTTTCAACCCCAAAAAAAAAAAAAAATTTGGGGAGAGAGTTTATAAATTTTTTTAGTTTATTTGGTTGTATATTTTGAAAGTAGTTTTGGAGTTTGGAAGGTTAGAATGATTTAATATTTTGTTATAATTGAGTACATGTGTGTGAGAGAAGAAAAATGGTTGAGACCACTAAAAGTGGTGCTCTAATAGTATCACTAATGATGTGGCAGTGGGCTTATACATTATTTTTGGGGGGGGCGGGGCGGGCATTCCCAATGCATTGGTACTATTAGTAGTCTTTTTGTTTTTTTTAGTAGTATAAATCACTGTTGGTGAGAGAAAAAGTGATTGAGAATGAGAGATGAGAGAGAAAAAGTGATTAATTGATGTGTAAGAAAAAAAAAATAATTTTAAAATTTTTTTAAGAAAAACCACAAACCAAACAAAATTTTGAAAAAAAAAATTCAAAAACAACTCTCCCAAAAGCAAACTAAACAAACTCTTAATATTTAAAAGAGAATTAAAATAATGAATGATTAAATTTGTTTATAGGATAATGATATATAAATAAAACATTAGATAAAGTACATTCACTTTTCTTAAAATTTAAAGAAAATACGTAAGTGCGTGAATCCAAAATTTTAAGTCTAACATTTTAATTCTCTAGCATTGGTTAGTGTGCGTATGATGAGGAGTGAATGTAATTTATTTTGACCTCTAGCATTCTATTCCCTTCACAAATTTTCTCTCATATCTTTTATTCAAACAAAATGTAAGAGAATTCAAAATCTCTTGTGATAAGTACATGAATTAATTAGAGTGATTGCAAATTCATGCTTGGATGAGAAACAAAACACATGTTTTATGATTTTATTTTATTTTAATTTCTTTTCCTTTTTTTTAACACATTACTCACCTTTATGTATTTATTTTATTTTTTTTTTCTAATTGAAATGCTTCAATCCAAACGATGCAAGCATTGGTTCGAATCTTTATTTTTAACCAACGAATATGAATGGTGGAGGGTTTATATCTACAAATGCAAATCATTTTATGCATATTTAGTGGTTAGTTCTGTATCCGTAACATTATTGGCAACGAAATATAATGTTTATTTAGCATTAAATTTTTTTATTTTTTATTTTTTTATTTTTTTGAAATAAGAAAATAGTGAGAAAATGAAAAGCAAGAAACAACATGAAGATGAAGATTTGTACCTGTATAGAGAAGCTAGGAAATGCAAATTTTGGATTCATGCACATTTGAATTAAAATAATGAATGATCACATTTGTTTATAGGGCAATGATATATAAATAAAATATTAGATAAATTACATACAAGTTCATGAATCTAAAATTTTAAGTCCAACATTTTAATTCTCTATCATTTTAAAATTTTGGATTCATGTACATTTGAATCATGAGACCAAATTTCTAACATTTAAGTCTCTAGCATTTTTGGACATTGAAAGATTACCATAATCTACACTACATAAAATAAAGTCATACACATTAATTAATAGACTAATTAGTGTACTAGCAGATGATTTGTCATAATTTTAGAGACTTTAGGTATTGTAATTGTAATTGTATAATGGGTGATGTTCATAATTTTAAAATGACAATGTCATAACATATGTTGGTACACTGATTGTTGTATTAATTGGCATATGTAACACCACTCCACTACATAGCATATATAGAGTAAATAGACATTAATTTAATGGACTAAATAGGCATCAGCTTGTTTGGTTTTGATTTTCAAAAAAGACTTTTTAGAAAATTTTACTTTTTATTTTTTGTATTTTTTGTTTTCAATGAATTTTTTTAATATTTTAAACAATTTTTTTTTTGTTTTTAAACACACCTAACATAAATACACTTAAAAAGTATAATATTTGTGAAAAAAATCTTTAAAAAATTTACTAAATATAAAAAATACAAAAAAAAAATACAAAAATTGAGTACATTTTTTGTATTTTGTGTATTTATTAGTTTTTAAAATATTTTTTTACAAATATTTTACTATTTAGATACATCTAAGTAAGGTGCATCTAAAAAGTTTCAAAAAAAAATGCTTAAAATTTTAAAAATATTCACTAAAACAAAAATATACGAAAAATAAAAAACTCAATTTTCAGAAAATTGAATTCAAAAAACTGAAACCAAACACACTGAATGGGATACACAAAATTTTTTTTTTTTTTTTACCAAATCGGTACAGGTCCACAACATGGATGTGGGACTCACATAGGGTATGGAGACTGGTAATCTTTTAATGTCCAAAATGCTAGAGATGAAAATATTCAATCAAAATTTTTATCAAATACTCAGATAAATGTAAATCCCTGTACCCATATGAATATATGGTAAAAAAATTAATAGATTTAAAAAAAAAAAAAAAAAAAAAAAACTGAAACATTGCTCTTTAATATCTATTTACTCCCAAAGAATCAACCTACTATAAATTGGATTAAAAAACATAATATTACTCATTCACATATAGCCAAAGACCACAAACAAGAAAGACATCACCAAAAAGGAAAAAACATGGGCAAGGTCGCTTCCATCACTAGTAGCGTCTTCTATGTTGGGTTTCTTTGCATTGCTCTCCTTTCAACTTCTGGTATATCAATTTTTTGTTTTTAATTCCTAATCAGCGTGTCTCTGTCCGTATGTGTATATATATATATATAAGATTTTTTTTATTGTTAGCCTCAAGGACACACATGTTAACAACTTGTTTGGAATGAGTGATTTCAAAAGAAAATAAAATAAATATATTTATCTTGATTCATATCACTTGTTTGGATTATTAAAAAGGCAAAAAAATTGTGTGAAATGGGAAAGAAATAAAATTTCTCTTATAGTCTTCATTTTGAATATGTTCAAAAGTAGAGAAAATAAGAGAGAACAAAAATCAACAAATTACTAATTTTTCCTAAGAACAAAACTAGAAGAAATAAAAATTTGGGAGAGTTACCTATAAATCCTAAATGTTGAACTTGTATTCCATTTGGTCCCAGATTAATACTTCTGATCTATTTAGTCCTCTATGTTATGTAAAAGACACAAGTGACCTGTGATACCCCTGTTCCGTATTATGCTAATTGGTCCTTAATTTGTATATGATTATGTGTTTGTTATGGTTTTGTATGTCATTATGTGAAAATATGTGGTTTTGAATTTCTATCTGTTCACCATAGAAATATCAGTTTGATTTTACCACTTCGAAAATTAAATTGAAGGTCTTATCGGCCACAGAATCCGAAATTGATTGCGCCATTGTGATTGGCATAATTTTTAGAGCCTACGGTGAAATTTAATTGAAAAACTGAGTCAGGCCAGATTAAATTGATTTAATTAATGAATTAGTGTCATATTATTTATTATTATTAAACTTGATTAGTGGGCTTATACATAAGGGCCATTACACTTCAATTCCTCTCCTTTTTAGCACTTTGGTTGATTTTGAACTCAAGAATAGAGAGAGACAGGGTCGGCCTTAGAGAGAGAATGGGAAGAGTTGTGTGGTTTTGGCTCAAGGCTTGGGAATCTTGAAGATTAAGTCCAAGAATTGACTAGGGTTTGGAAGATTAAACTCCTAGGTGAGTAAATTCATGAGATTGAACTTGTAATTTTGTGAATTAAAGATTAATTGGTGATCAAGAACAAGGGTTGTGCTACAATTGATGAATTTGAAGCTAATGTGCACATGCATGTGTAGGATCACCATGATTTTGCATAATCAAGCATGTATTAAGTTGAATATGGAAATGTGAGCGTTGAATCATACATGTAAGCATGTTTTTGTTGAGCTCCATGAGAATGAACACCATTTGCATTATTTGGAATGGAAATGAAGTCAAGATTAGCATGTATGTTTGAATAATTAAAGATAGGAGCTTTGAATGCATGAATGTGTATGATAGAATTGAGCTTGAACTAAATTGAGCCATGCATGTATTTGATTTATAAAATTGGGCTCCATGAAGATGTGTTTTGGTGTTTATACCATGTTAGTACAAGTATATATGAAATTGGAGCCATTAAAGGCAAGAAATGATGGTTTGAATGTTGAAGGGAGCTCAAGAACTCAATCTGGAAAACCCATAAATTTTATGTCCACTTGAGCGGGGAACCTGCTGCTCGAGCGTGATTTTCGTGCTCCCAGCATTTTTGCAGACTTGGATGTCCACTCGAGCGGGTAATTTCACGCTCGAGTGGGGAACCTTAAACGCCTCGAGCTCCTATTTCACGCCGGCGTATTTTTGATGCAACCAAAGACTTTTAGAGGCCTTAAGGGTCCGGCCGAAAGGGACCCTATTTTGCTGAAATTTTGTTTATGTATTCTGTGTTCTGTTTTTCGTTTCCTTTCACTTCCAAGCACTCTTAGGCATGCATTGAGCATTGTAATTGAATTAAAGAGATAAGAATGAAGCCTAAAGATGAATATGTGAACTAAAGAATGGATTGAATTAATTGTGACCCATATGTGTTATGTGATATGTAGGGTCAAACTCCAGGGCAAATCTACAAGCCGATCACTGTGAGTAATATATGACATATGTTATTGTCCAATTGCTACTTCTATGTAAGTTTTGTAAAGTTCATTAACTTGAATGGTAGACACAGTTTGACATGAAAGGCCTATGAGCCAGTTTGATATAAAAGGCCTATGAGCCAGTTTGATATGAAAGGCCTATGAGCCAGTTTGAAATGAAAGTTTGAAAGGCTTAGATGCCAGTTTGATATGACAAGTTTGAAAGGCATAAATGCTAGTTTGAAAGGAAAGTTTGAAAGGCTTAAATGCCAGTTTGATATAACAAGTTTGAAAGGCATATATGCCAGTTTGAAATGAAAGTTTGAAAGGTCGAAAGACCAGTTTGACACGAAAGTGTATATGGGCCGAAGGCCGTTTGATAAAATGTGGGCCGAAGGCCGATTGATAAAATGTGGATCGGACGCCGTTTAATAAAATGTGGGCCAAAGGCCGATTGATAAAATGTGGGCCGGAGGCCGTTTGATATAAATGTGGGCCGAAGGCCGATTAACATAAACGATTGGGCCAAAGGCCGATGGACATGAATGAATTGGGCATGAGGCCGTATGATATGTTTGGAACCTCAGTTACTTAACTTACATATGTCTATGTATGTATGTATTAGTTAGAAATGCAAATTGGGCCCAAGGCCGTTTGATGTATATTGTTCCAATGTATATTCTTTATTTGATATTATTCACTGGGCTTTCGCTCGCGCTCATTCATGTGTTTGTAGGTGAGCCAAGAGAGGTCCAGACCCAGCCTCAGGGAAGTCAGTTTAGAGCAACTAAGGTTTTGAGGAGTCAGCCCTTGCGTCTCACGCACGAGACACGTCTTCACTCTTTTGTTATGTATTTATATTTTGTCAGGTTAGTGAAGTCTTTGAATGTGTTTATATGTAGTTTTGTTTGGCTGACTTAGATTTGAGTGATCTTGTTTGTATAGAATTTTATGTTATTGCATTTTCTGATGTGAGTTATTAACATATGCATGTAATGATGTGCATATAAGCACGGCTCTATGGACAAAGTTTCAAATTGCTTCCGTTTGGCCCCCATGAACTCTGTTAAAATACGTTGGGTTTGGTTTGAAGCCGTAGGTAATCTCATGATTACTGGCCGGTTATGTCCTTAACCCGCGGGGGTGGGTTCAGGTCATGACAGAGTGGTATCAGAGCACGAAATAACTCACACACTTGTCCAAAAGAGCAATAAGCGTCAAGAAAAGATCTAAGATGCATTCATGTGATAAATATGAATCTGAAGGCATCAAGAATATGCTTAAGTGTTTTGATATGAACAGTTATGTACTATAAATCTATGAATTTCCATTTGAATATGTATGCTCTCTGGTATATGCATACTTTTGAATCTTTTGTATAAAGTATAATGCAAGTCTAATCAGATAGTGAGTAATAACTCTGTGAAGTCTTGTTTAACTTTAATTATTTTCTAATGATATGAAATGACAAGTTCCCTGAAATGCTATGTTTTGTATGAAAGAAAGATTGGCCAAATTTTCCTTGAACATAATTGTGGTGTCCTTAGTAGAGGCCTTTGCCCAGGGGACATAATACCATGGCACAGGCCCTCACCCGGGGGAAACAATACCGTGGCCTATGAATGAGATATGTTACCCGATACCGAAGATTCCGTTACGGAACTTGTTATGCTTGACCAACATGATATGTTACGCTAAAGGAAATACTACATATGATTTGAATATGAGATATGAATTGTTACACTAATGTGTACAACAAGTTTGTTTTGTTATAATGCACATACATGAACAAATGAACCATGAAAAATTGCTTATGTGCATTGGATTCTGCCAATGGGTGTCTATGTGAAATATGAACATGATTTAAGTATATAATTACTTAGTAAATGTTCAGTATGCGATATTTGATAAGTATGCAATTATCTGTTACGTATATGATTAATTGCGTACGATATGTGAAATGAGAATATAACAATGTGCCTATGTGCGAATGTACCCATGTGTATCTGTATTTATTTTTGTATTGGATATCCCAGTAATTGGCAAGGTTTAATGAGAGTTTGTGTAAAGCATGGATAAGGTAAGGGCATACGGATTAAAAGGCTCTTCCACAGCCCGACTTGATAGTTTGGAAAGAGTAGTACAAGAAATGGCAGAGATCTTAAGACAACAGCGTCAGTTGCCGCTACGGCAAGAACCTTTGCCACCACTAATGTAAGAAACACTGAAGAGTTTGTTATCAGATTTTCTGGGGCTCGTTATAGATGTGGTAAAATGGACCATATGGTAAGAAACTGTCCCCGAACTGAACAAATGTGAATAAATCTTCTGCCTCAGTTGAATTCATACCAATGGTAGGAATTGCTAATCGAGATAGAGTAATTGCACTCGTTCCAGAAAGCACTTAGAATACTACAACCGTTATCCCAGGTATCTATACTGTTTATAAATGAATGTCTATGTGTTGATTGGTTCTGAATTAGTACATGTGTACATTTTTGCTTGGGATATTATTTGATTCGGATCGGCATATTCCTTCATATCTACTACATGTATATCTAGATTGGTTAGACCCATCAGATCGAGACCGTATTCATTGAATGTATATGCTTCATTTGGGAAAATTGTGAAATATGTATTAGGATATTGATTAACTCTGCACATGCACCTATACATCTAAACCTATGCTCAGGGTGATTTGTTATACTACTGTCTTCAATGACTAAACCACTGGGATTGTGACCTTGTGATTGTATAACTAAGTTGAGCACCCCAAATAATAAACTCTGCAAATTACGAATCATGTATGTGGAACTGGTAGAAAATTGACTAAACTACGTGACTAAACTGAGCTTGACTCGTAAGCCTACGTTTTGTGACTGATTTGGAACCCCTGCGTGACGAATCCTATATATTATGTGTAACCAAAGAACTTTGTTAAATGTGTCACGGTGTACCATGTGCTTGCATATAAGACCTATTTGAGAACTGCTATCCTGATTACGATTTATACCTCCTGATATGAATGCCTGCAATTGCAACTACACCTGAACTTATGTGAACAATGCCATATTGTACATGACTTGAAATACTTTGACGTGAACAGTTGTGATAAATGACTCCAATTTGACTTTGAGAACTGATGAACTTAGGGCAGTTGTGAAATTATCAACCATGTACCTAAGTAAACGAAGTGTGCCTTACATAACTAAATACCCCATTTGAGAAAACTTTTATCTAATTCTATCCAATAAAACCTTTGTCTGATTTGACCTGATAGAACCCTTATTGGATATAATGTGATGGAACCTTTGTTTGATTTAATTTGAAAAGACCTTTGCTTGGGTTGATTTGATAAGAGTCTATCTGAGCTGATTTTGTTAAAAGGGATCAGGGATGGTTTATAAATAAATGGCCAGATTATTCTTGGCAGAAAAACTGATAGACCTAAAACTTGAATCCATTGGAATACTTGACTTATTTGAAAGACCCTTGTGGACTATCAACAGATTGATCTAACCATGAATACCACTGAGAACCAACCTTCAACTATTGAGGACATATGTGTCATAAATGAACTGAATTGTGCAAATCCAGTGATTGGGTGTCTTAAGGAACAATGCTGGTGTGTTGTCGTATTCTTCTTGTCTAACGCTATGGAAACTGATGACAACAGATTGATTTGATTGTGAACTGTACTGAATATTTATCCTCGAATAATCAGAATATGTTTCATGCATTTGCTTCAAGTGTTATCGGGTTTTGGGAAATCAGGTTATAGTAAGTGATATTGTGTTTGTTTTGATGACATTCTTGAGATGTCCTTTCATGCTAGGAGACGTTAAGCCTATGTAGCACTTTTGTTGAGAATCTCTTTTGCCACTGTAGACAACCCATTTTTTACCACCCTTAAGACTTGGGCGCTACTGATGGTTTGCTCGGTGATGAAAGATGTGCAGGGCAAAGGTTCAATTTCTTCGGCAAGGAGAGGGTCAAATCTCAACATCACACCCCATTTTGGACCAAAGCTATTTTGAATGGTTTTTAGACCATAAAACCCTCCCTCTCAAAACTTTTTTGAAATAAAGTGTCTGCGATGTTCCGAGGCTCGCATTTTGTCAAACGTTGTACTTTTCAGTAAACCGAGCAAGGACAAAGTGGAAATGAATGATGTAGAGATGAAATCTTTGAAAAATCTTTCAAAACACCTTGCTTAGGGGTTTGAAGTTGAAGAAAGAAGGGGAAGAGAGAAGAAACCAAGTTGGAGAAGACGATAGGCAAGAATCGCTAAGAGATGGACGAGCAGTCCTCGCTAAATCAAGCTTATCTGTCTATACACTTATATTTAAGCTATGAGGCCACCACCGTTGGAAAGAAGACTTCCGGGGCTTCATTTTTCACTCAAGAATCTCTTAAATCCGAATCCGGAGGGTAGAGATATAATTGGTTGAAGTTGGGCATCATCCCGGTTGGACCGAAACTGAGCAGCTTTCACCAAAACAAGAAAAACTTTTTACATAGTTGGAATTTTGATGCAAGTCTGGTGCCATTGGAAATCTTACTTCCGGGGCTTCAATTTTGACACAACAATGACCTAAAAATGAGTCCATATGAGGAAGTTATACCCGTTTGAAGTTGGCCCTGCAGAGCAGATTTTTCCTGCCGACCAACCAAATAGATGGCCGACCGACCAGAACAAATGGCCGACTGGCCAAATAGATGGTCGAACGACCAGTTAAAGTAGCCGGCCGACCAATTTTTCTAGCCGACGACCTTCCGGAGTATTCTCTGATTAGTGGATGCCCGGTATTGCGGTGGAGGAGCCTGATTGGATCCTCCATACACGTGTATGGAGGATCTTTGCTCTTGGTTTGAAGCTTCTAAGAGAAGCTTTAGTCTCTTGGCTCTATAAAGGAAGGCACCCCTCTCCTTTGCCATGGTTCAGAATTTTCATAGGCTTACAACTCTCTCTCTCTCTCTCTCTCTCTCTCTCTCTCTCTCTCTCTATATATATCTCTACACTTGAGCCTCTAAACCCTAGTTTTCTTGGACCATTTGCACTACAACCCTTAGCACCACCCCTCCACCATCCATTCCAGCACTTTGGGACTGATTTTCAAGGGTTGAAGGTTCACCAACTTGGTCCAAAAGCTCCAGCTTTGTTGCTCTTCAAGGGTAAGCACCTATTTCCCTTAAACTTGCATTTTTTTGCTCCATTGATTATCCTTACTTGAAAGTATTTCTGGACTTTGTCATCAACTAAAAAGTGTCATATTTTGAGCTCCTCTTGAATATTGATTAAGGACACTTTTCTGTTTGAGGTCTCCTACATACTTGTATGCTTTATCCCTCTTTGTAGACTTATTTTGCATCATATCTTAGTCCTACTTGTGAGCCTTTTTGAGATTTGTCATAAACTAGAAAAAGTTTCCTTTTGAGCTTATAAACATGTTTACTTAAGATCACTTCTCTGTTTGGGGTCATCTACCCCATTTCATGCCTTATTTCCTCATGTTTTGAGCTATGCATTAGAGCATTCGCATTGGCCTTGATTTGGCCTTTTAGCCACTGAAATTCAGCGGATTTTCAGTGGCTTAGATGTGTCTTTGAGCTTCAAAATCATAGAGGGGTGACCCTCTCACCCCTCATTCTCCTTACTAGCTTTATTGGCCTTCCAAAGGGCCCCTTACTTGCATGTTGTGAAGTCACTTTTTGGGCCCAATTCGGTGAGTTTCAAGGTCTTCCCTACCTCTGTCTGGGGCCTCTTTGACCATACTTTGTGTCCATAATGCATGTGTAGAACAATTCCATTCAAGGCCTTTTGAGGGGGCCTTTCATTGTATGCTTCATTAACCCATTTTAGGGCCAATTTGGTGAGTTTTAGGCTTGTCATAATTGATTTCTAGAGTTGGTTTTTCCATGTTAAGTGTTCTTGTTGTATGTGTTGAGTAATCCCTTGCATGGCCCTCCAAAGGAGCTCATCATTTTTTCATGCATTGGATGCATTTCAGTAGTTATTTGGGGCTTAGTTGACATATCATGTTCCTATTTTTGGCTGGTTTGAGGACCTCTCTTACGCTTCATGTACAAGCCATGTAAATCATGCTTACTAGCCCAGGTTGTGTGCTGTTTTAGCCCCTCATGTTGGCACCTTTTGGCCATGCATTGAACTGATATTGTGCTTATTTTGGACTACCCTAGCTCTATTTTTGGGCCTCGTGGTCGAATGATGTCTATTTTGCATGCTTGTAGTTCAATGCACTTGCCTAGTTTCGAGTTTTGAGGTTCATTGCATGCATGTACCGAGATATTTTCATGTTTTGAACCTATCATTCATCAAATTTCAGAGCTTTCTTGAATGCCACATTGCCATGTTTTCATCTCTTTAAATGCGTTTGAGAGTCGGGCTTGTATGCCCCATTTACCGACCATTGAATGAGCTCCATTTCGTTGCATTCCAAGTCATCATTTTAGGCCAATTTCCCACTATTTCATACCTGCCTAGGGTCTGTTTGAGGTTGGTTTTGCCCTTTGTGCATTGCTTTGGGTACCTCTAGTGTAACACACTTCACTAGTTTCGGTACTCGGGCCTCCTAGCTTGCATTGTGTAGCATGTTTGTATGATTTAGGACCATTGTGCATCATGTTTCAGAGCTGAAATTTGTGTCATTGTATGCCATGTGTCATCCCTTGCCATGCTTTGGTAGAGTGGCATTTGATGCCTTTAGGTTCGGTCCCTTGCATTGGGCATGTTTGCATGGGCGTTCTTGTCTAATTTCAATTGTGTATGGCCATTGATTTTGGCATGCTGGCGAGCTATCCATGTTAGTTTAAGTTCATCATCGCATGTTGTTGCATGACATGTTTGCTTACATGCTTAGGTTGCATGCCTAGTATACATTGCTCATTTGCATGTTCATGTTGCATACTTAGCCTCCTTGCCTAGGTTGCATTGCATAGTGCATGCATCCCTTACCTCTTGATCAAGCATGATAGAGGTTAGGGCCTTTGATGTGTTTTGGGTGTGCATTTCATTTGATATTGAAGTTGCACACTTGGCTTTTGGGTCATCATGCATTGAAATGCTTGATTGATGGCCTGAGGGTCGAGGGTCATGCTCCCTTGAGTCCCTTGCATGATAGGGAGTGTGTCCGTACATACATTTGCTTGAAAATTCCATGCCATACACTGCTTGCCCTCTGTTGCTGTCAAAACCAATTTCTACAGAAAGCTTTGGCCGGCCGGCCATCTCTAGTGCCGACCGGCCATACATCTTTGGCCGGTAACTTCATCAGTGGCCGGTGGCAATTTCCCATGGCCAGTGGCCATTCCTACTAGCTGGTGGTGCCCCACAAGGTGCAGAGAACCTAACCCAAGACTTGTGCAGTCTTCAGAGAAGCTAGGCAGTGTAAACAGAGGCAACAATGCTATGACAGCGAGTTTCCGGGCGAGACAGTCAAACATGCATCATTTGCGCATTCCGAAGCAGAGCTGTGGCAGCCTCTGTAAGCTTCACATTTTATTTTGTAATTAATGAAGGGTCTCTAATAATTAATTAGCTAGGATAATTCATTTGTTATTTGGCCTGTATATTCTTTTGATCCCTCTGAGTGAGGGTAATTGTGTAATAAGTGTGCGTGAGTGTGTGTATGTCTTCCAACCCCCACTTCTTTCTTCCTTTTACTTACCTTCTTTCAATGGTTAGTATTAGGTCATATTTGAATTAGCATACCTTATGCTATGCATGTGTGCATTCATACATTTGTCTTACATGCACCGGGCTCGGCACATCATGCTAACTGCACTTGTATTTCAATTCCAAATTAAGTACTTGTTAGTTGCAGCATTTCACATGCCATCTTTAGGGTAGCCGAGCCTATTATAGTTGCATTTTGCATGTGTTGCATTAGCCATCTTAACATGAACTAGGATCATGCATATGATTACTAACTAGTTTCTGTTTTGGCTCGGAGTACTAGGTAAGCTTTTATGCTTTAGCACACCGCATGCGTGTAAGTGTTGCCATAATAACATGATTGCCATGAGGCTAGCTACTTATGTGATATAACTGCTTGAATGCCTGTGGATGGAGGTTGAATTACCTAAATTGGAATAATGCATTAAAACTGCAAGTTTTAAAGCCCACTAGATAGTGGCAAAACCATCTTTTCTAAAGCCCACTCGAGGGTGGCAAAACCTGCATTTTAGCCTACTTGCGAGTAGCAAATCATTTTCAAAACAAACAGAAAATGTTTTGTTCCAATTTAGGCGATTTGGTCTATACTTGTTTGCTGCGCGCATAACATAGTAATTCTAGGCTAATAACCAGAATAAGAACGCATAACGTTTTCAAAATTGGATATCACGGTTAGTAGAGGCCGATCTTCGGATCGGGCGAGAGGAGGTGCTCATAGCTGACCTTCCCCAATCATACCCAAGTTCCCAAGCCGAGGCAACTTTGGTAATGACGAACATGTGGCCTTTGGCACCAAGTCAGGGTTTCCTAAATTCCCCCATTAAAAAATATTTAGGTAGCGACTCTGTATCTGGCAAAGCAGTCCATGTTTGGCACTTTTTTCAAAAATCTGTTTTTTCTCAAAACGATTTGCCGGATTTGGACTCTTTGGTTCAGATTAAGAACCGTGACAAAAATGAGTCCGAGCTGTGGTAGCACAAGTCCCTCGGGGTGCGTCCACAGTTTCTGGCGACTCTGCTGGGGATTTTAGAGAGCTTGACTCGAACTTGTGATATCTTGTTTTGACTACACTTTTGTGTTTCTTTGCATTTGCATGTGCATTGGTGCGCCTAGGACACCGTGTTGGCCATCTGCTATTCCTGAGCAGTTTGCCAGAGGCTTGACTTTGTCAAAGCATGCCATAAGGCTGACCGGTTGTGAGCTCTGCCAGTATGGGAACACAAACTCCGGTTTTACCAGGGCACCCTCTTCGACCATTCGACCTAGTGCATATTCGAAATCCATACTGACCATTCCAAACTAGGACCGGTTGCTTACCCGATATAGGCTTTTTGAACCACTGCGTGTGTAGTGAAACCCTAGCTCCTGACAAAATAGGACAAGGAAACCCTACCCCAACATAGGGGCGTTTTGGCTCTCACTTGCTTGCTATGTGCTTTTAGAGTGTATCTCTATAGGAATGCTTCTATCAGTTTGCAAGTCTGGGTATCAGGCCTGCGGGCATCAGTATTTGGGGAATCAGTTTTACCCGAGGATATCATATTTGAGGCAGAATTTTGGGCAAAATTCAGTAGAGAGTGCAGTCATTCAGCTGTGCTCATATCTGTTTCGGTAAAATCAGGTTGAGATGCTGTATGTTTTCTCTTTTGCTAGGTCATCTGGGAACCATAGCTTCAGAAGGCTCCGATATCCCCCTTGTACATTAGACTAGTGCTGATAGACTTTGTTAGGTCAGAAATTCAATTCAAGGGCAACCAGTGTTCTTTCGCTGAGGCAAGGCAAAGAAAGGCCAGTCGGGGCTCACCGGTTCATCTGATCCGTCAGTCGCCAGTCACATCACCTTTGTTCGGACTCAGCAAACCGTGATGGCACAAGGTTCGAAAGAATTTGTGGTCGTGATAGCAGTGTTAAATCAGGGAACTGCCATACAGGCCGAGACCAGTATTGAAACGCAGCGCCCATCTGGGGCATCTGCCTCACATCCAGCTTTGGGACCCCAGCCGAACTTTGACCCACTTCCGCTAGTTGAAGATTTGTAGGGTCTAGATCCTCGAGAAGGGTTGGCCCAAGCCCGAGTTTTCAGATCCCTGGTGCAGCCTAATGAAAGGCTTTATCCCCTTGATGCTAATGACCTTGATCCGACTGCGGTGAAAATTGCGAACCTTGAGAAGCAATTCAAGAAAGCACAGGGCCTCAACTCCATTCCCGACATTGAGGATGGGCACATCGAGGCTGTCGTACGGCTCCCAGACAGATTCAAAATGCCATATATTGACCATTTCAACGGGTCTGGAGATCCAATGGTACATATCCGACTTTTCTTGGATGTCCTGAAGCCGATGAGTCTGACTAAGCCACAAAAACTCTCTCTGTATGGAAGAACCAAGTCAGGTGTAGCAGCCACTTGGTACGCTAAGTTGGAAGATAAAGTGGAGCAAAATTGGGAAGAACTGGCTGAGGCCTTTGTTGATCAGTATTCGTACAACACCCAAGTTGAAATGACCATGCAAGAGCTTGAAACAACCCGCCAGAACCCAACAGAGCCTTTTGTGGAATTTGTTGCAAGATGGAGAGCAAAGGCAGCACAAATGACAGATCGGCCTTCCGAGAGGGATCAAGTGCAGATGATGGTGCGAAACCTCGACCATGATATGTTGCAAAAGTTGATAGTCGCTCCACTATTTACTTTCAAAAGTTTGTATAAACTAGGGGTTCAGGTCGAGAACGCGTTCAACAGCAGGATCATTCCCAGAACAAGTGAACCGACAAGGAGGGCGATTGCAGGAAGCACCAACGTTGGTAGTAACACTATTCCCGAACCCACCGAAATCAATACAGTCGCCACAGCCAACCCTTTTGCCAAACCCAGCCTACAACCAGCCAGCCCAGCCTGAGCTTAGGGCAGAACTTTCACCCCCCTCTATATGAGCCTAACTAGTGCACTAAAAGTCTTGATGGAAAGAGGGCATCTCAAACCCCTCGATCCTCAACCTCTTCCTGACCCACTCCCAGCTAGACATAACCCCTCCAAGTACTGTATGTACCATCAGCAATGCAGTCATGGCACCGACCGTTGCTACCACCTTCGTCATGAGATCCAAAATCTCATCGACAACCGGACGATAGCCCCACCTTCAGACCCCAATGGCCAAGTACCCCATCCACATCTCAATCTCATCCATACACTGCCGTCCACCTACGACCCCAGCGTATACATCACCCCGGCCCATCTACCCAAGCCTGAGGTGTTTATCCTGGAAAGCATGGACTTATGCATAATGGGTACATCTGAACCCCAATCATCCCAAACCCATGAACCCACTACTTCTGAGCTGATGAGGATGATCGAAGATCTTCAGAGAACTGTGGTAGATCTGGCCTTTGGAGTTTTGGCTCCATCATCAACCACATCACATACCAGGGAGTTCATGTCAAAAGGCTCCCTAACCTTGGGACGGGCTGCATTGGGAGAAGGACAATCTCTTAGCAAGGTGGAGGCTAGTGATAAGAACAAGGTAGGGGCAAGCATTAGTCCCCATGAACACCTTCAGTGGGATATTGAGGCTTTGAAAGCCGAGGGACTGAACAAAGAGCAAGTCCTCACAGTTGTTGCAAAAACTGTGGATGACGTTTTCGCCACTCAAATTAGGGGCAGTTTGAATCAAGAGGCAAGTCGGGAAAAAGGCCTTTATACCAAGAATGTTTCTTTTAGCTCTAGTCCCGTTCTCGGAAGAGATCAGTAAACCCAGTCAACGCCTGTCAATCCCTTTGCTGGTGCATCTAGCAAAAAGCCACAAACCTCAAAATACCCACCTCGGGGCCAGAGGGTGTTCACCCCACTGTACATGTCTCTGTCAGCGGCCTTGAGGGTCCTGATTAGAAAAGGGGATCTGAAACCCCTAGAGTTGCGGCCACTGCCAGATAAACTTCCCCCCTCCCATGATCCGGCCAAGTACTGTGGCTTCCTTCAACAAGTCGGCCACGTCACTGATAGTTGTTACCGTCTTCGCCTTGAAATACAAGATCTAATTGACAACAAGGTCATCGTCGTGTCGGGTCCTGCAAAGTTTATCCGCAATGGATCAGTGAACTTGTGGGGGATAATAAGATGTGATCAGGGGATGAACTACTTGCGAGCGGCGCCCAGTTTACTCTGGATGTGGAGTATGGCACGCATTGTTTTGAGCATTTTGCGAATGCTAGTTTTTTATGCTTTTTGACTTGGGTATTGGGTCAGTCTTGTCATTTTGTATTGAGTCAGTCTTTTCATACTAAGTCAGTCGAGTCTGTCTTGTTGTATCGAGTCTGTCTTGTTTTGTTGGAGTCGGGTGATTTTGGGGGTGTTACCTCGGACATCACTTGCTTGTTTTGTGTTTGTCTTTTCATTTTCTTTTGAGTCTATTTCTGCCTGGAGCCAGTTACACCAATAGATTTGAATGAACAACAGTGATTTTCATATTCTTGTGTTCGCTTCTGTCTTGTGCCAGTTATGCCAGCAAATTCAAATGAAATGGCAGTGCTTTTCGCCTACTTTTCTGTGCCTTGAAATCATTACATTAACCTAAGTTTTTTTTCAAAACTTTTCAAACATTGTGATGAAAACGAAGAGGAAGGAATTCCTCGGGATTTGCAAAATTTGATCAATTGAGGGAAAGAGAGGCATGCTAGGCCCTTAATGAATGAGATCATGCTTGCTAATGTGAGTACTGAGAAGAATCCTGGCTTGATCCAGATTGGTTTCGCATTGTCTTTCGCGCGAGCGATTAGTCGCTTTCTTAAAAATTTTCAAAAAATGTTTTGCGCGATCTTGCGAAGACCTATATGGAATCGCTCTTGAGATTGTGCAACCTAGGATCGCTCTTAGCCTCGAGACTTGACCCCGTTGCTTTCAAACCTTGGACCTTACTTCAGAGTGTTCAACGGTCAACTACAATGTGAGGCCTGTGTGGCCAAATTCAAAGCAACCCTCGAACTAGGGGCAAGAAAGTCAGATCAAGAAGATCAAGTGTTTTCAAAAGAAGCTTGCAAAGCTAGATCAGGAACACCCCTCAAACTAGGGGCAAAGGATTTTCAAATGTGCTCGAAGAGTCAAAGATGAAGATCGGCAAGAATGCCAAATCCCAGAAGGGAGGAAAGAAGAATTTACTGTTGAAGGAGAACTGAGTTCCGATCCACAACACTAGAGGCAGATTCAACCCCTCATTGGATGGACTCTTACATCATCAGCGAACAGCAGCCACTCTCTTGGATTTAGATGACTCCAGGATCTCAGAACCATTTGACATGGACCAAGCTACACTTTTACCCTTGAGAGGCTTGCTAGGTCGAAAACCCGGAAGGGCGACCCATGCAAAAGTTAGAGCAAGAAAAAAAGAAAAAAAACAACAAAAAAAAAGAAAAATGCGAAAAGAAATGAAAAAAAAATGTGAAAAAGGAAATGAAAAGAAAAGAAAAAATGAAAAAGAATGAAAAGAAAAGAAAAACAAAGCTCGAAAGTTGAAAACCCAGAAAGGGCGGCCTTAGCAAAAGTTAGAGCGCAAAAGGAGAGGTTAATACCGGAGTGTACCTTAACCCCGAACTACGTAAGGCTTGATTCCCATGTTTGGGATATGTAGGTAACTTCATCTTGAAGTCCAGCCACAAACACTTCGAATTCGACTATGTCCATGTAATGGTTTTGACCATCATTGTCTTCTCTGTATCCAAGAATTTGGTTGTGTTCGTCACTTTGAGGACTGACTACAATGCGTTGTGGTGCCATTCAAACAAAGGGCAACTTTCCGTTGCCATTCAATGCGCTACGGTGCCATTCAAACAAGGGGCAATTTTCCGTTGCCATTCAATGCACTGCGGTGCCATTCAAACAAGGGGCAACTTTCTGTTGCTGTACAGTGTCCTTTAGACAAGGGGCAATTTTCAATTGCTATGGATCCGAGGTTGCGCATCTCAAGAGTAAGTTCTGTGCTCGTTGAGCAGTGGTCGTTTGCACAAAAAAAAAATAGTTTTTGAGAATTTTTACTGAGGTTGACTAATTCTCTCGAAAATTTGCTTCATTTTTTTTTCCAAAAACTGGACCATATCTTGGACCCAAAAAGGAAAATTTCAATGCTCATAGCCTGACTTGCATAATTTCAAATCAAAATCGAACAAGCGTGTTAATCTAACTCTCATATTGGTCAAAATTGTTTTAGTAGAAAAACCAAAACAAAAAAATGGTCAAAATGATGGACTAGGGGCACAGTTGAGTCAGGTGTTCTGTCTTTTCCCCTTTGTCAAAATACTTGCCAGAAAGGGCACCATACTTGCCAAGAAGGGCACTCTACCTGCCAAAAAAAGGGCACCACTGAAGCTCTACCACCCTCCAAGCGGCGAGGTATCGAGCCAAGTGTGAAGCACGAACTGGAATGGGGCAAGATATTTGTAACGACCCAGAAATCCTTTCCTCCGCTCGAGCGGAGGAGTGGCCGCTCGAGCGGACTTTTGGGGTTTCCAGCAATTTTTCAGACGGCCTGAGATTCTGGGAGTTGTGGTTCTCCGCTCGAGCGGGGGAGTTTACGCTCGAGCGGACGACTTTGTTGGTCTACGCGCTCGAGCGCAAAGTTGGGCGCTCGAGCGGGTCGCCTGGGTAAGTTTGATTCTGAAGCATGTGGATTCATTTTGATGTTCTTCTTAGTGTATTTGAAATGTTCTTAACTTATTTTGGGATATTAATTGAGATGATAATATGATGGTAGAGTAAGATTGGATCAAAAACTTTATTTTGAATAATTTGTTTGCGACCAACCGTCACTCATTTGTCCTTTTCTTTTTCCACACTTTGAGTTTGGATGTGAGGTTCGAATCGTTGGAAAGCTTATTTCCGGGGCTTCAATTTGGACACAAGAACGACCTAAAACGGAGTCCGGATGGGAGAGTTACGCATGTTTGAAGTTTTGGGATCTGTGCTGAAAACAGGTCCGCTCGAGCGAGAATTTCTCCGCTCGAACGGGAATTACGGAGCAGCAGCTTAAAAAACGGGATTTTGAGATATTTTTCCACATTTTCTTTCCCCTCTCTTCTTTACTCTTCACCTATGTCCGAAATCCTCCGAAACCCTAGCCTCAAAACCTTGATTTCCTTTATTTTGAGCAACAATCCACCATGGTTTCAAGAATTGAGACTAAGAAGAGATCAATGTTTTTAACCGATTGAAACTTGGATTTGCGAAAGGTTACTCCTCAAGCTTGCTCTTTTGTTGATTCTTGAGGTAAGGGTTCTAATACTCTTCAATACTTACATTAAGAGCTTGATTTGTGGTATTTCTATTGTATTGATGTTCAAATTTGTATTTTTAAGCATATAGAGTAAATTATGAGATTTGGGGAATTTCGGGTTTGAAGCATTGAGGGTCCAATTGATGAGTTTAAATGATGGATTGTGAATCCTAGGTGTAGAATCATTGGGAAAATTGGAATTATAAGTGGTGATTTAAGGAGTTTGAATTTTTGCTAAAACCCTCATTATTCTTGAAACCCTAGATTAATTGGTGATGATGAATACTAAGTTTGCCCAATTAAACATAGAATCATGGAATTGGTGGGTTGAATTATACGTGTACAAGTTTAATTGGATTTCTGAGATGTTTCGAAATTATGTTTAAATTTAGCGAATGGACTTTGTTATAAATGTTGGAATTCATGTAATGAAGTAAAGGAAAAATTAGGGAAATAATTTAGTAAGGATCTGGATGGCATGAGCTCAATTGTGGGGTGTTGAAATGAGATTCAAAGATTTAGTTTGAATTATGTTGAAGTGCAAAGTGATGTGTAATTAGAATAAAGAGAATTAATTAAGAACGAAATAAGTTTATGTAATCCGATTTCTTTGTGTATTACAAATTATGTTGGAACAACTACAGGGGCAGACCAAGTAGCCAAACACTGTGAGTAATAGTACAGATATACATTTTTTCATCATAATGATTATTGTACTAACGCTCGTTCTCGTAAGTGAGTACACTAGCATTATGTCGGGGAATCGCAGTGTGAACGTTGAAAGAGTCGCGTACATCGGTATGACTTTAGAATCATTATGTTCTGTCTATAATGTATATTAACTCTCTGTCATCTATAAGAAATTATATCGTTCTTTAGTACATAAATGGAACTTATGTTCATCTTTGAATAATGGAATCTGAATCAAGAGTATTTTGTTATATAACACATGAACTTGAGATCATTCAGACCCTATGACATATAACCCACGTTAGAATGTGAGGTGTTCTATCCTCATGGAATGTAATGATATATTCGCTCTTAATTATATTCTGCTATTTACGAGACAACTATACTGACAGTTCATATGCACATTCTGTTATCTGCAAGTTAGTGGCATTAATTCATGATGAATAAGTGAAATGTAAACAAGTGAAATGTGAGCACATTATGAAACTACAGTATTTAGGTACCTTTGGAATTAATGGTTGATGTTAATACTTTATTAAATGTAACCTAATTATGCTAACTCATCTGAATGATAAAAAGGAACCGTGTGTCTGTGCATGACAGGAAGGCCAGTCTGTTCTGATGACATCTGTGGTTATTCTGTTATTTCTGTTACTTCTGATATCTCTGGACCTATGGTCGTTCTGTATCTGTAGGCCTATGGCTATTCTGTATATACTGGACTTAAAGTCATTCTGTTAAGAAAACTGGACCCATGACTGTCTATGACTTAATTACAGGATGTAGTTAACCATATGTGTTCTTTATTGATAAATGCACGGATATATATTACAATTCATGTTCAGCATTGACTTGTTATGTGCTATTATTCACTGAGCTTGACTCACTTTATTTTATGTCTGTCTGAGGCACTCAACACGAGGTCACTTTAGCCTGTGGCTACCGTCACCCAGTTGTCAACCCCTGAGTATCTAAACCCTTAGAAGATGACCGCTCATGTTATGGAGTCTTACTAAATTATCAATTTGTACCCTAAATGTCTTTTAAGCTTGATGTGTGTGTAATCCGTATATCTTCCCATGATTTCGTTATACGCCCAATCTTAAGGGCTAGGTCTGTATATGTATATGTATTTAGCTATCTCTAGATGCACATCATTGTATATTTATCTGCATTATGTTCTGTCTGTGATCCTGGCATAATAGTGGTAGCTCAATGGATATTATTTTACGCTATTATATGATATTAAATGCTTCCGTTCAGGCCCCGTATGATATGTATAACAGGTTTAGTGTCTGTTTTCGAATGGGTCATGCCCAAATTTTTAGGGGCGGGTTTGGAGCGTGACAATATTCCACTCCATTATCTGGATAGATCTGATCACATCCAAACTCCCCAGCAGAGCATCATCAACCAATGCCAATTGCAGACCTGCTGCACATCTAGCCGCATCATAACCCCTCTGTGGGGGAAGTTCACTGTTGTGAGCAAAAGAAAGAGAATCTAGCAGAATGCTAGGGGCAAGAGCCCGCAACTTCTTGTCTACCCATCAACCACCCAGGGGAGGGATAAAAAAAATGAGAGATTGAAGAATAGAGAGATGTGCTTTAAGAGAAAAAGTGAGAAAAAGGGCTTTTTCGAAAAAAAAAAAAACAAAGCTTGAGGGCTGAGTGATGTGAGAATCACAAATGACAAAGGGTGGGAAACAATACCCGGAGAAACTGGCTCCTCATGCACCGAAAGGTCTCTTGTCTTTGTAACACAGTTGAGTGTTGTGTGTTTTGTTTGTCTTGATTCTTGTTTTGAGTCGTTTGAGGGTCAATAGATGTGTTTAGGTTGTCTTACCCTGTTTTTCCTTTGTTGAGCGGTGTTTAGGTTGTGTGCCTTTTATTTCCGTGTTGAGTCGTCTTGCTATGTTCAGTCATAGGCTCAATACCTGGTCAAAAACTCATCTCTCAATTTCAAAAATAAAATCGTTTTGTGCTCCGAGTGCCGTGCCATTCTCCACATTTGTGCAAAACAAATTCTTTCCTTCATAAACCGCAGGGTTCAACCCGGGTCATATGAGAACAGTAGAACAAGGGCCTATCTGAAGCTATATAGGTTCCAGACTGCAAAGCAAAAGAAAAGAGGGAAAATTTGGAGCATCTTAGTGTGTTTCAACTTCGGCAAATTCCGAGACTGCATTCCAGGTGCACCTTCTCAGGCCTCACCATTTCTCTGGAGTATGAGTGTATCTCGACCCCAAGTGTAAGCTTGCTTCAAGTCAGAATGGCAATCCAAGCAGCATCTGTGGTTTTCACATGCAAATGTCATCTCTTGCCAATATAGACAGGGTGTCCCCTTTTTGAGCTGAGCGCTTTGCCAAGTCCTCCGAGAGGTAAATCAAAGGCACCAGAGTACATAATTGATGCTCCTCTATTGTATAGAATGTGAACTTTCATATACACTTCTGTTGCATGCCTGTCGCGCATCGTTATGATTCATGCATAGAATATGCTTACTTTCAATTCTGCATAGAATATGCTTGCTTTCAATATTGCATAGAATATGCCCATGTTTCTTGCATAGAAAATGCTCGTATCTTTTGCATAGAAAATGCACTCTTCCATACTTGCATAGAAAATGCACCTCATTTGCATAGAACATGCATTCACTCGCACTGTCTTGTGCACTTACACTTTGTATCTTATTGCACTATCTTGTACATCTTGTGGTTGTATTTCACTCGCGCTGTTTAACGTATCGCACTGTCTTGTGCATTTCAAATCAATCGCACTATTTTGTGCAGTTTAATCACTCGCGCTGTTTAGCGTATCGCACTGTTTTGTGCAATTTAACCACTCACGCTGTTTAGCGTATCGCACTGTCTTGTGAATTTCAAATCACTCGCGCTGTTTAGCGTATCGCACTTTCTTGCGCATTTCAAATCACTCACGCTTTTTTGCGCATCGCACTATTTTGGGCAGTTTATCACTCGCGCTTTCTTGCGCATCGCACTGTTTCGTGCAGTTTACATTCGCGCTATTTTGCGCATCGCACTGTCTTGTGCATTACATTTCATTCGCGCTATTTTGCGCATCTCATTGCATTTTGCATTACATCTCATTCGCGCTATTTTGTGCATCGCACTATTTTGTGCAATTTACACACGCGCTGTTTAGCGTATCGCACTATTTTGTGCAATTTACTTTCACGCTTTCTTGCGTATCGCGCTGTTTTGTGCATTACATTGAATCATTCGCGCTATCTTGCACATCCCACCTGTACTTGTTAGTGCATTCCATTCCTTACCGCGCTATCTTGCACATCGCACTGTTTTGTGCACCTTACTTGCATTTTGCATGCATTTTATCGTGCTTTCTTGCGCACCTAACCTGTACTTGTTAGTACATAGCATCGCACTGACTTGTGCATCACATCTCATTCGCGCTATTTTGCACATCGCACTATTTTGTGCATCTAAGCCGCATCGCACTATTTTGTGCAGTTTACACTCACGCTTTCTTGCGCATCGCACTATTTTGTGCAGTTTATCATCACGCTATCTTTCGCACTTTGCCTGTACTTGTTAGTGCATTGCATCGTACTGTCTTATGCACCTATATAGCACTATTTTGTGCATCTTCTTAGTACTGTTTTGTGCATCCACTCTGCATCGCACTGTTTTGTGCACTTTACTTGTCAAAACCGGCTTCGCGTAGCATATAAGTCCAATTATCAAAGTCTTCCTGCATATCATTTGCATCCTGCCCCTGAACTACACTGGTTTGATTCCTTGCAAAGGGATACATAGGCAGCCTGGGGGCACAACCATTTATTTATCGGTATTTTGTTTGTTTGTCCAAGTCTTCGGCCTTGTCAAAAATGGGTCGTCTTTGGGCTTTGACATTCACTTCCATCATTGTTATGACTTTCGAGTTCTGTCAAAGAGGGGCAACTGTAGACATCCCATTTTTGACCGCCCTTAAGACTTGGACGCTACTGACGGTTTGCTCGGTGATGAAAGATGTGCAGGGCAAAGGTTCAATTTCTTCGGCAAGGAGAGGGTCAAATCTCAACATCACACCGCATTTTGGACCAAAGCTATTTTGAATGGTTTTTAGACCATAAAACCCTCTCTCTCAATTTTTTTTTTCAAATAAAGTGTCTGCGATCTTCCGAGGATCCCATTTTGTCAAACGTTGTACTTTTCAGTAAACCGAGCAAGGACAAAGTGGAAATGAATGAAAGAGAGATGAAATCTTTGAAAAATCTTTCAAAACACCTTGCTTAGGGGTTTGAAGTTGAAGAAAGAAGGGGAAGAGAGAAGAAACCGAGCTGGAGAAGAAGATAGGCAAGAATCGCTAAGAGATGGACGAGCAGTCCTCGCTAAATCAAGCTTAACTGTCTATACACTTGGATTTAAGCTATGAGGCCACCATAGTTGGAAAGAAGACTTCTGGGGCTTCATTTTTCACTCAAGAATCTCTTAAATCCGAATCCGGAGGGCAGAGATATGATTGGTTGAAGTTGGGCATCATCCCGGTTGGACTGAAACTGAGCAGCTTTCACCAAAACAAGCATAACTTTTTGCACATTTGGAATTTTGATACAAGGCTGCTTCCATTGGAAAGCTTACTTCCGGGGCTTCAATTTTGACACAACATTGACCGGAAAAGGAGTTCATATGAAGAAGTTATACCCGTTTGAAGTTGGCCCTACAGAGCAGATTTTTCCAACCGACCGACCAAACAGATGGCTGATTGACCAAATAGATGGCCGACTGACCAGAACAGATGGCTGACTGGCCAAATAGATGGCCGACCGACCAGTTAAAGTAGCCGGCCAACCAATTTTGCTAGCTGACGACCTTCCGGAGTATTCTACAGATTGAGTGGATGGCAGCTGTGCCAGCTGGAGGGCACAGACTGGATCCTCCATACACGTGTATGGAGGATCTTTGCTCTTGGTTTGAAGCTTCTAAGAGAAGCTTTAGTCTCTTGGCTCTATAAAGGAAGGCTCCCCTCTCCTTTGCCATGGTTCTGAATTTTCAGAGCATTACAACTCTCTCTCTCTCTCTATATATATATATATCTCTACACTTGAGCCTCCCTAAACCCTAGTTTTCTTGGACCATTTGCACTACAACCCTTAGCACCACACCTCCACCATCCATTTCAGCACTTTGGGACTGATTTTCAAGGGTTGAAGGTTCACCAACTTGGTCCAAAAGCTCCAGCTTTGTTGCTCTTCAAGGGTAAGCACCTATTTCCCTTAAACTTGCATTTTTTTTCTCTATTGATCAGCCTTACTTGAAAGTATTTCTGGACTTTGTCATCAACTAAAAAGTGTCATATTTTGAGCTCCTCTTGAATATTTATTAAGGACACTTTTCTGTTTGAGGTCTCCTACATCCTTGTATACTTTATCCCTCTTTGTAGGCTTATTTTGCATCATATCTTAGTCCTACTTGTGATCATTTTCGAAATTTTTCATAAACTAGAAAAAGTTTCATTTTGAGCTTATAAACATGTTTACTTAAGGTCACTTCTCTGTTTGGGGTCATCTACCCCATTTCATGCCTTATTTCCTCATGTTTTGAGCTATGCATTAGAGCATTCGCATTGGCCTTGATTTGGCCTTTTAGCCACTGAAATTCACCGGATTTTCAGTGGCTTAGATGTGTCTTTGAGCTTCAAAATCATAGAGGGGTGACCCTCTCACCCCTCATTCTCCTTACTAGCTTTATTGGCCTTCAAAAGGGCCCCTTACTTGCATGTTGTCAAGTCACTGTTTGGGCCCAATTCGGTGAGTTTCAAGATCTGCCCTAGCTCTGTCCCGGGCCTCTTTGACCATACTTTGTGTCCATAATGCATGTGTAGAACAATTCCATTCGAGGCCTTTTGAGGGGGCATTTCATTGTATGCTTCATTGACCCATTTCAGGGCCAATTTGGTGAGTTTTAGGCTTTTCATAATTGATTTCTAGAGTTGGTTTTTCCATGTTAAGTGTTCTTGTTGTATGTGTTGAGTAATCCCTTGCATGGCCCTCCAAAGGAGCTCATCATTTTTGCATGCGTTAGATGCATTTCAGTAGTTATTTGGGGCTTAGTTGACATATCATGTTCCTATTTTTGGCTGGTTTGAGGACCTCTCTTACGCTTCATGTACATGCCATGTAAATCATGCTTACTAGCCTAGGTTGTGTGCTGTTTTAGCCCCTCATGTTGGCACCTTTTGGCCATGCCTTGAACTGATATTGTGCTTATTTTGGACTACCCTAGCTCTGTTTTTGGGCCTCGTGGTTGAATGATGTCTATTTTGCATGCTTGTAGTTCAATGCACTTGCCTAGTTTCGAGTTTTGAGGTTCATTGCATGCATGTACAGAGATATTTTCATGTTTTAAGCCTATCATTCATCACATTTCATAGCTTTCTTGAATGCCATATTGCCATGTTTTCATCTCTTTAAATGCGTTTGAGAGTCGGGCTTGTATGCCCCATTTATCGACCATTGAATGAGCTCCATTTCGTTGTATTCCGAGTCATCATTTTAGGCCAATTTCCCACTGTTTCAGACCTGCCTAGGGTCTTTTTGAGGTTGGTTTGTCCCTTTGTGCATCGTTTTGGGTACCTCTAGTGTAACGCACTTCACTAGTTTCGGTACTCGAGCCTCCTAGCTTGCATTGTGTAGCATGTTTGTATGATTTGGGACCATTGTGCATCATGTTTCGGAGCTGGAATTTGTGTCATTGTATGCCATGTGTCATCCCTTGCCATGCTTTGGTAGAGTGGCATTTGATGCCTTTAGGTTCGGTCCCTTGCATTGGGCATGTTTGCATGGGCGTTCTTGTCTAATTTCAATTGTGTATGGCCACTGATTTTGGCATGCTTGCAAGCTATCCATGTTAGTTTAAGTCCATCATCACATGTTGCTGCATGACATGTTTGCTTACATGCTTAGATTGCGTGCCTAGTATACATTGCTCATTTGCATGTTCATGTTGCATACTTAGCCTCCACGCCTAGGTTGCATTGCATCGTGCATGCATCCCTTGCCTCTTGATCAAGCATGATAGAGGTTAGGGCCTTTGATGTGTTTTGTGTGTGCATTTCCTTTGATATTGAAGTTGCACACTTGGCTTTTGGGTCATCATGCATTGAAATGCGTGATTAATGGCCTGAGGGTCGAGGGTCATGCTCCCTCGAGTCCCTTGCATGATAGGGAGTGTGTCCGTGCATACATTTGCTTGAAAATTCCATGCCATACACTACTTGCCCTCTGTTGCTATCAAAACCAGTTTCTGCATGAAGCTTTGGCCGGCCGGCCATCTCTAGTGCCGACCGGCCATACATCTTTGGCCGGTAACTTCATCAGTGGCCGATGGCAATTTCCCATGGCCAGTGGCCATTCTTACTAGCCGGTGGTGCCCCACAGGGTGCAGAGAACCTAACACAAGACTTGTGCAGTCTTCAGAGAAGCTAGGCAGTGTAAACAGAGGCTACAGTGCTATGACAGCGAGTTTCCGGGCGAGACAGTCAAACATGCATCATTTGCGCATTCCGAAGCAGAGCTGTGGCAGCCTCTTTAAGCTCCACATTTTATTTTGTAATTAATGAAGGGTCTCTAATAATTAATTAGCTAGGATAGTTCATTTGTTATTTGGCCTGTATATTCTTTTGATCCCTCTGAGTGAGGGTAATTGTGTAATAAGTGTGCGTGAGTGTGTGTATGTCTTCCAACCCCCACTTCTTTCTCCCTTTTACTTACCTACTTTCAATGGTTAGTATTAGGTCATATTTGAATTAGCATACCTTATGCTATGCATGCGTGCATTCATACATTTGTCTTACATGCACCGGGCTCAGTACATCATGCTAACTGCACTTGTATTTCAATTCCAAATTGAGTACTTGTTAGTTGCAGCATTTCACATGCCATCTTTAGGGTAACCGAGCCTATTATAGTTGCATTTTGCATGTGTTGCATTAGCCATCTTAACATGAACTAGGATCATGCATATGATTACTAACTAGTTTCTATTTTGGCTCGGAGTACTAGGTAAGCTTTTATGCTTCAGCATACCGCATGCGTGTGAGTGTTGCCATAATAACATGATTGCCATGAGGCTAGCTGCTTATGTGATATAACTGCTTGAATGCCTGTGGATGGAGGTTGAATTACCTAAATTGGAATAATGCATTAAAACTACGAGTTTTAAAGCCCACTAGATAGTGGCAAAGCCATCTTTTCTAAAGCCCACTCGAGGGTGGCAAAACCTGCATTTTAGCCTACTTGCGAGTAGCAAATCATTTTCAAAACAAACACAAAATGTTTTGTTCCAATTTAGGTGATTTGGTCTATACTTGTTTGCTGCGCGCATAACATAGTAATTCTTGGCTAATAACCAGAATAAGAATGCATAACGTTTTCAAAATTGGATATCACGGTTAGTAGTGACCGATCTTTGGATCGGGCGAGAGGTAGTGCTCATAGCTGACCTTCCCCAATCGTACCCAAGTTCCCGAGCCGAGGCAACTTCGGTGATGACGGACATGTGGCCTTTGGCACCGAGTCAGGGTTTCTTAAATTCCCCCATTAAAAAATATTTAGGTGGCGACTCTATATCTAGCAAAGCAGTCCATGTTTGGCACTTCTTTCCAAAATCTGTTTTTTCTCAAAACGATTTGCCGGATTTGGACTCTTTGGTTCAAATTAAGAACCGTGACAAAAACTAGTCCGAACTATGGTAGCACAAGTCCCTCGGGGCGCGTCCACAGCCACCAACAATTTTGTACGGGTGGCTTTGTCTAATCGATCTCGAGTCGGCCACCCACAGTCATGAACGGGTGTGCTTTGATTCCGAGATGATTATTCTTTTGTTTTGTCCAGAATGTCATCCTTTAGTATTACGTAGATGTTTTAACATCCAAGAAGCTTTGAGAAATCCTAATTATCCGAAGATGTGTAAATTGTGTTTGACATGTAATTGATTGTTTTGATATTACCCTTGACGTCATGGGGATTAATGCATGAATTTTCTTATGCTTTGGACAACTATCAGATGATGTGGAGAGACTCGATGGAACCGAGAATTGAATATTAAACTGAATTGTAAACGGTAGGATGATTGAGGGAACATGTATTATGTTAGAAATGGACTGCTTCAGTGTTATTGTACCTTATAATTGGTACTATGGGGATACATGAGTTACGTATGTCGTGTGGTGGATTGTTTCGTTGTTATCCTTGTTGACTCAGGGATTTGTGCCCGGATTCACTTTAAATTCCTGAAGACTTTTGATTAATCTTGAATAACTGTGATGAGAACCGAATTAAATGCCAAATTGGATTATGAATTGTAGAATCGTTGGAGAATGAATTGAACTTTTGTGACAAGGGAATAGACCGAACTCCTATGGTAAAGTTAGTTGGCTTTTGAAATAAATATGTTGGCGACCTATTGTGAAAAAGGAATAGGTTGAAATTGCGTCTAAATGTTTTCAGTGCCAACAAGTCAGAGTTGAATAACAGATATTGGCGGAACTACTGCAACCTCTGTCTATTTTAGAATGGAAATGAGAATATGTAACTACAAATTTCATTGTGAGACTACCTCGGACACCCAAGGTATAAGTCCCGTTTGAGTTTTTATGTATGGGATTACTAAATTGCTCGTTTCCTCCTTGTGAAATCCTTGTATAATGCTTGTAGATTAGCTGATGTTACATCGATAAGGTTGCTTGTTTGCATGAGGTCCCAATATCTATTGTTTAGACAGGAACCCTAAAATGTGTTCGGGTTCTGACAAGCCTTCAAGAGCCAATGGGGACTGAATTATGACTCGGCGCTGCTTTCCATCCAAAAATTGATGTATAATTAGAAAGAAATTTTGGGAGAAATGCTCCAAATATGTGCAGTAGATTTTTCGGGGAGTTTGGGGGATTTATCCATTGTTGGCAGACTTCGCTTACAACCACAGCCTACACTCTAGTTTTGGTGTGACACCATACAAGTCTTGTATGGAGGAAAAGTTGAGTCTTTGACTGATTGAAAGCAGAGTGTTGCTTGATTTTGAGACTAAGTAGCTAAGTATCAAAAGGATTGGAACCACTGAATAAGAAGGTATTCCGAATTGTTTTTAGCTAAAGGTAAATTAAGTTTGGAGGACCAAACTTCCTAAAGGGGGGAAGACTGTGATACCCCTGTTCCGTATTATGCTAATTGGTCCTTAATTTGTATATGATTATGTGTTTGTTATGGTTTTGTATGCCATTATGTGAAAATATGTGGTTTTGAATTTCTATCTGTTCATCATAGGAATATCTGTTTGATTTTACCGCTTCGAAAATTAAATTGGAGGCCTTATCGGCCACAGAACCCAAAATTGATTGCGCCATTGTAATTGGCATAATTTTTAGAGCCTACGGTGAATTTAATTGAAAAACTGATTCAGGCAAAATTAAATTGATTTAATTAATGAATTAGTGCCATATTATTTATTATTATTAAACTTGATTAGTGGGCATATACATAAGGGCTATTACACTTCAATTCCTCCCCTTTTTAACACTTTGGCTGATTTTGAACTCAAGAATAGAGAGAGACAGGGTCGGCCTTAGAGAGAGAATGGGAAGAGTTGTGTGGTTTTGGCTCAAGGCTTGGGAATCTTGAAGATTAAGTCCAAGAATTGACTAGGGTTTGGAAGATTAAACTCCTAGGTGAGTAAATTCATGAGATTGAACTTGTAATTTTGTGAATTAAAGATTAATTGGTGATCAAGAACAAGGGTTGTGCTACAATTGATGAATTTGAAGCTAATGTGCACATGCATGTGTAGGATCACCATGATTTTGCATAATCAAGCATGTATTAAGTTGAATATGGAAATGTGAGTGTTGAATCATACATGCAAGCATGTTTTTGTTGAGCTCCATGAGAATGAACACCATTTGCATTATTTGGAATGGAAATGAAGTCAAGATTAGCATGCATGTTTGAATAATTAAAGATAGGAGCTTTGAATACATGAATGTGTATGATAGAATTGAGCTTGAACTAAATTGAGCCATGCATGTATTTGATTTATGAAATTGGGCTCCATGAAGATGTGTTTTGGTGTTTATACCATGTTAGTACAAGTATATGTGAAATTGGAGCCATTAAAAGAAAGAAATGATGGTTTGAATGTCGAAGGGAGCTCAAGAACTCAATCTGGAAAACCCAGAAATTTTATGTCCGCTCGAGCGGGGAACCTGCCGCTCGAGCGTGATTTTCATGCTCCCAGCATTTTTGCAGACTTGGATGTCCACTCGAGCGGGTAATTTCACGCTCGAGTGGGGAACCTTTTAGACAGGGCTTCCGCTCGAGCTCCCTATTTTACGCCGGCGTATTTTTACATAACCGGCACTTTTGCGGGCCTTAAGGGTCGCTCGGCGGGAAGTCCACGCCGGCGGGGACCTGCTTTTCTTGAAATTTTGTTTATGCATTCTTTGTTCTGTTTTCCGTTCCCTTTCACTTCCAAGCACTCTTAGGCATGCATTGAGCATTGTAATTGAATTAAAGAGATAAGAATGAAGCCTAAAAAGGAATATGTGAACTAAAGAACATATTGAATTAATTGTGACCCATATGTGTTATGTGATATGTAGGGTCAAACTCCAGGGCAAATCCACAAGCCGATCACTGTGAGTAAAATCTGACATATGTTATTGTCCAATTGCTACTTCTATGTAAGTTTTGTAAAGTTCATTAATTTGAATGGTGGACACAATTTGATATGAAAAGCCTATGAGCCAGTTTGATATGAAAGGCCTATGAGCCAATTTGAAATGAAAGTTTGAAAGGCTTAGATGCCAGTTTGATATGACAAGTTTGAAAGGCTTAAATGCTAGTTTCAAAGGCTTAAATGCCAGTTTGATATAACAAGTTTGAAACGCTTAAATGCCAGTTTGAAATGAAAGTTTGAAAGGTCAAAAGACCAGTTTGACACGAAAGTGTATATGGGCCGAAGGCCATTTGACACGAAAGTGTATATGGGCCGAAGGCCGTTTGATAAAATGTGGACCGAAGGCCGATTGATAAAATGTGGGTCGGAGGCCGTTTGATAAAATGTGGGCCGAAGGCCGATTGATAAAATGTGGGCTGGAGGCCGTTTGATATAAATGTGGGCCGAAGGCCAATTGACATAGATGATTGGGCCAAAGGCCGATGGACATGAATGAATTGGGCCTGAGGCCGTATGATATGTTTGGAACCTCATTTACTTAACTTACATATGTCTATGTATGTATGTATTAGTTAGAAATGCAAATTGGGCCCAAGGCCGTTTGATGTGTATTGTTCCAATGTATATTCTTTATTTGATATTATTCACTGGGCTTTCGCTCACGCTCATTCATGTGTTTGTAGGTGAGCCAAGAGAGGTCCAGACCCAGCCTCAGGGAAGTCTGTTTGGAACAACTAAGGTTTTGAGGAGTCAGCACTTGCGTCTCACGCACGAGACACGTCTTCGCCCTTTTGTTATGTATGTGTATTTTGTCAGGTTGGCGAAGTCTTTGAATGTGTTTGTATGTAGTTTTGTTTGGCTGACTTAGATTTGAGTGATTTTGTTTGTACAAAATTTTATGTTATTGCATTTTTTGATGTGAGTTATTAACATATGTATGTAATGATGTGCATATAAGCACGACCCTATGGACAAAGTTTCAAATTGCTTCTGTTTGGCCCCCATGAACTTTGTTAAAATACGTTTGGTTTGGTTTGAGGCCGTAGGTAATCTCATGATTACTAGCCGATTATGTCCTTAATCCACGGGGGGCAGATTCGGGTCATGACATGACCTTTGTTGGACTTTGTCAACGTTACAGCTGTGTGATTCAAATTGGTGTGTTGTTGGTGGCAAGCGGTTGGATATGTGGCTGTATATAAATGTTTATTGTTTGTATGATGAACACATGGCAAATTGTGTGTTTGGATGGGTGCCACACAACATAAAAGTGCACTATAGGTTTTTTATGCTTTATGCTATTTGTTTGGTGTAGTGCACGTGCCACACAACAACTGAAATGTACCCAATATGATATTGACAATACCTTTCGTGTGTGTTCTAAACAACACAGTGGAAATGTGATAGACACACAATTTTAGAATAGCATCACCATCCAAGATTGACAATGTGCTATCACAAACAACTAGATACCAATATTTCGTCACAAACAACCTACTACCCCCCATTCACACACAAACGACCAGCTACCCGCCAGTATGAAAATCAAAAAAGACAACCCCTTTCCCTTCACAAAAAATACAACAAATAAAAAAAAAACAAATATACCTTCGTAACTCGGTAGTCCTGACGGCAGTCTTGGGCTTCGCAATTAGTATGCCACACAAACACCCAATCCACGCAGTCCCTACACACCCCAACCTCTGCAGCCCCTAAAAACCCTAACGTAGCACAACCAACATTCAACTAGTAGAATATACGAATTGACAATTGTGCACAACTAATCCCACCAAAAAACGGACGTGCGTGTAAGGAAGGGCACAATTGTCTGACTAAAATAGGCCAAACAAAGGAAATAGGATCAAATGGAAATATATTTCCCCACTAACAGGACTAATGAGAACAATAAAACAATCTTGGGACCAATTGGTAAAACTATTTGTAGGATGGGATTTATCAGTAAATATCCCTAAAAATTTATACCAATTTAAATTTATTTGGGTAAAACAACATGAAATAATTTCTTTTTTCTTTTATGTACTTTAACCAAACAAAATAAGAAAGCGTGTTCTCTTTTCTCTTCTATTTATCCAATCATCAAGTTAAAAAAAATTAAAAAAAAAACACAACAATAAATATTTCTCTCTCTCTCTCTCTCTCTCTTCTATTTTTTTGTTTCTGTTGTGACAGGTGAAGTAGATTGGTTGTTATTCCGGGGACCATACTTACATTTTCTAGACTGCAACAAATATTGCATTAGCATAGTGTCACGTACCGACTCATTGGGGTGCGAGTTCTACACCAAGCACCATGCAAGCGCATTAGTTTGTGAGCGGCAAGGCAGGCAAAATAAATCCTTATCGTATCTCCTAGGTTGATCCTTGGGCATAATGCGAAGTGCACGCACTCGTGGAGCTGTGTTTTTGGGAGGACGACAAGCGCCCAGTCCGTGACAAATGGTATCAAACCCAGCCTAGGGGCACTGTGATGGAGATGGTACATGGGACTCACACCGAGCACCTTCATTGTGGGGTCCGCACTAGGGGTGGTGTCCGCGCGAGGCGGGTTTCCCGTGGGTAAGGGAACGGATAAGCATGGAGGTAGGCAGGGTAATGTCCCCCTGACGAGGGCGTCAGGGACTAACGGTGGTAGCATGTCATGTACCGACTCATTGGGGGTGCGAGTTCTACACCAAGCACCTTGTAAGCACATTAGTTTGTGAACGGCAAGGCAGACAGGGTAGATCCTTATCACATCCCCTAGGTTGGTCCTTGGGCATAATGCACGGGGGTATGCAGTACCACTCATGGAGCCAGCTTCTTGGGAGGATGACAAGTGCCCAGTCCATGACAACAGCACTCCAAAGGGTGGTAAATGCATTCCAGTAGTTCCTGGGAGTGATCTTTTTTGTTACTGTATTATACAAGATCTTGCCTAAAGTTACTTTCATTCTCATCCTCTGTCATTCCCCTTTGGATGTTTTTTTTCCTTTTTAAGTATTGAAAACTTTTTATTTGACATCAAGTTAATAAAATTCCCTGTGGCATGAAATTTATTTATTTATTTTTATTTTTTTTGTGGATGGAAAACTATGGCATGAAAGGTTGCATAAATTGTCTATTATGTCTATCCCATCACCATGACCTAGCACGGCAAGCCTAAGATTTTTGTTCACCTAATACATTTGGGCCAGCAATCCTTGAAAAATTATGTTTTCAGCCCATAAACAATCTATTTATGGGGTTTCTATTTGCATTTAAAAAATCATTAAGTACTCCTAATTTTTCAATACATCCTATTAAATTATTTAGAATTATAATTTACTCTCAATATCCTTCTTCTTCTTTTTTCCTTCTAAATTACCTTTCAAGATATACCTAAATAATAAACAAATGAAAAACCTAAATTACACAACTTTAAAAAAACTTTTAAAAATTCTTAAATAGATTTCTCATTACATATTCCTTTTGTTCACATACAGAAAATGATGGCACTGGCAAAGAAGAACCACAAAACACATGCCTCTTTTCATCTCTATCTTCTCATTCTCTTCTAATATGATAATATTAATATATAATAATATTAAATAAATATATATACACATTCATATATATGATTTATAGATATTTAAATCGTTGTTGTTTTCGTAGTTTTTTCAAAAATAAAATTTAAACAAATAAGCAAACAACCCCATTAATGACCAACGCATATAAAATCAATCATGTACATGATTGTCACATTTGAATACATAAAGCAAGGGTGTGTAGAAAAGAAAAAGGCTAAAGAGAGACAGAACAAAGAAAAATAGAGGCATTAAGATGTTTAGAAGATTGGCTTCATGCAAAATTAAGAGGCTTTCAATGAAAATACAATAGCACATATTGTGTGTTTTGTTTTCTTTGTAAGTAATAACACAATAACAAACATTAATGCTGATGATAATGGTGAGTTTTGATGGAGTGGATTAAGATTTTGGAGTGAGAAAAAGATAAAATAATTAAACTTGGGGAAGAAGTAGAATACATGTATTAGTTGTTTACGTGTACTATGACAAAATATATATATATATATGTGTCTGTGTGTGTATTTATTTTAGGGTTTAATATATATTGTCCTTATTAATAAATTACATTAGAATATAATAAGAATTAAAATTTTAAAATTTTATTTAAACGTACTAAATTATTATTTGAATACATATAGAATCCCCCTCTATTTATTAATGCTCCGAGATGCTGTTTAATATAGTAGAAGCCTATATATTGAGGAGAATTTCCAATCCCCACTACAAGAAATCATATTTTTGGCGACTAAAAATTTGGTTGGCAAAAATCCATTTTTAGTCGGCAAAAGCTATTCGCGACCAATTTTTTTGGTCACCGCCTTCGTCGCCAATTGAGGGTCAGCAAAAGTAATTAGTGACCAAAACTTTTGTTAGTCGGGAAAAAGTTAGATTTGCTGACTAAATTTTTGGTCACTAAATATATCATTACTATGACTAATCCATTTAGTTGCTAAAACAATTTAGTCGCGAAAAGTGACATATTCCCGACCAAACATGTTAGTCGCCAATTGTCACATTCCATGACCAAAAAGTTTGGTCACCGATTATCACATTCCACGACCAAAAAGTTTGGTCGCCAATTGTTACATTCCACGACCAAAAACTGTGGTCGCCAATCATCACATTCCAAAACTAAAAAGTTTGGTCGCCAATTGTGACATTCTACGACCTCTTAGTTTGGTCGCCAATTGTCACATTCCATGACCAAAAAATGTGGTCGCCAATTATCACATTCTAGGACTAAAAAGTTTGGTCGCCGATTGTGACATTCTACGACCTCTTAGTTTGGTTGCCAATTGTCACATTCCACGACCAAAAAGTTTGGTGGCCATAAGGAATGTTTGCACCAACATGCAACAAAATAAACCTATAATTCATAATAATCTATCCAATCTATTCAATACAATCTTTAATTTACAATAATCAATCAAACCAACAACTCACCTGAATCATGAACATTCAACAAAATATATAAATCATCAAACTCTGAACCTGTTTAATTAAAGTCAACAACTATTATAAGTTTTCATCAAGTAATTCCAAACTACATATTCCTTTAATTAAAAATCTGATTGTAATCTACATAATCATCCAATTCACATCCATGTAGCATTAAAATTTAAAACATATTCCTTAAGTGAAAAGTAGAACTCCCTTCGCAGAGCATCAATAGCTTTCATTGATTGAGCAGAAAGAAAATTCTTCCAACAATATTCATATCCAGCTACGTCTCTTTCAGCTTCTTTCCAGCCCTCATAAGCCCGGGCAAAAGCAAGGTGATCACTGTAATCACGTGAAAATTGTGCTTTTGCTGCTTCTGCTAGTTGCAAAGAGAAAGACACACAAATCAATTAGTGAAACAGATAAGATAAGATAAGATACTCAATTTTCCAACAAAAACTATCTATTAGTGAAACCACAATACCTTGTTACACGTCACTCTGAATAATCTAGACAGGAGTTACAAGTTAAAAACTAGATACACATTAGCCAGTTCGCAACAAAATGGCCAATGTTCAGAACCATGGCTAGCACCATTTGTGAAGACTGCAAAGTGGCCCATTCATCCACAATAACCACCAACCATCAGCTAAATAGCCAATAAAGTTCTTCATTTCTCAGATTTAGATAGGGAATTAAAAACTATTTGAACAACTATATACCATACGCTCAACAACTTCCTACCAAAATTTTTTTTTTTTTAAAAAAAAAAGGATAAAAAAGAAAATCTTGAGTTTTATCTTATAATTGGTTTTCAAAAAACTAAAATTCTACTGCACAAAGTTGTAGTAAGCACAATTGCAGGAATACTCGTAACTCAAGTACTTGTACTATATAATTCAAAATGTGAAGAAGATACAAAGATACAAAATTCTTTCTCTCTCTCTCTCTCTCTCTCTCTCTCTCTCTCTTATTTTTCTTTTTCTTATGTCTAATTTTCTAACTTATCCTCAAACAGCAAGGTCCTATTGTGAATGAAACAAAAAAAAACCCTAGAACTAAAAGAAAACATAGAAATCAATCTAATGTACTGATACTGTCAGTGAATTGAGATAGATGTGAAACCAACAAAAACTAAAACTAAAATTGAAGAAATTGACAAACTTCAATCCAATCACAGACAAATGCACTTCAGTACATTATCTTTGTCATTACCTAAAAACCTAAAAAAGGTATAACCCCTGCTCGAATGAGCATAGGTACTACTTTTTTTTTTTAAAGCTCAAGTTCAGTTTTCAAAATCAAAATATATCTTAAAATTGTAATTCCTTATTCCATTTTCTCATCATGCAAACAGGCAACAAAATTAAGAATTCAGTTAACTAATGCTATTTACTTCTACAAGGCTAAGTTGAGCTAGAGAATTTTAAATTCCCAATCCAAGTAATGACAAACTTACAAAGTTCAAATTCTTCCTTCATTTCTCTTTACTACATTTACTCAACAACCAAACGGAGTATAATAAAAAACCCAAGAAGTATATAGAGAAAGGATAGTAACTAATGCTTCGATTTTCCCATAATCCAAACCGACAACAAAATTAAGAATTCAATTAAAAAATTCAAAATTCAAAATTTTTACATTTTGCATTCCCAATTCAAGGAAAACTTTTTACATTCCCAATTCAAATAATGAGAAACCTAATAAATTCAAAATTTTCCTTCTCTTTACTAGATTTTCTCGGAAACCAAATGGAGTATAATCAAAAACCCAAAAACCAGATAGAGTTAAGAATCCAATTAAAAAATCATGTTTACTTCTACGTGGCTGCTAAGTTGAGCGGAAACTTTAAAAATCCGGATCCAAGTAATGAGAAGCGTAATAAATTCAAAATTCTTCATTTGAATTTTGATGTTTCTGCTCAACTAATACATTCAACTTGGTCACTGGTTACAATTGAAAAAGGTATCTGTTTAAAAGCTTAAAGAACTGATAAAAGTGTCTCACATGTAAAATAGTTCCAGACTTACATCCATGTAGAGGCAATGCTAATTATCATATTACTACCTTGATTTGAACTAGATTTTGCTTTCTTTCGACAAATCTATCCTTTGAATTTGTTTCTCAAATACGAAATAAGCTTTTAAAAAAACAAGGATCATATAGGAAGATTTGAATGTCGATTTCAAACAAGGATTGAAGAGGTAGATCAAGCACTTACAAGATCCTCAAAAAGCCAGAGTCCACTCGCAGGTGCCCTGGCCAACTGGTGGTTCCATAATGGCAGTATGTGTAACAGGTCCGCGAGGGAACTCACTGGTTACAGTTCGGACTTCCCTTTTTGTTTGTTGTGGTTCTTAATCTGAACCAAAGAGTCCAACTCTGGCAAATCGTTTGAGAAAATAGATTTTTTTGAAAAGAAGTGCCAAACATAGACTGCTTTGCCAGATACAGAGTCGCCACCTAAATATTTTTTAAAATGGGAAATTTAGGAAACCTTGACTCGGTGCCGAAGGCCACGTGTCCGTCATCACCAAAGTTGTCTTGGCTCGGGAGCTTGGGTACGATCGGGGAATGTCAGCTATGAGCACCCCCTTTCGCCCGATCCGAAGACCGGCCTCTACTAACCGTGATATCCGATTTGGAAAACGTTATGTGTTCTTGTTCCAATTATTAGCCTAGAATTATTATGTTATGCGCACAGCAAACAAGTATAGACTAGATTGCCTAATTTGGAAACAAGCATTGGATATCCGTTCGTTTTGAAAGCGTTTCGGAATTTGCTAGTCGCAAGTAGGCTAAAACACGGATTTCAACGAGTTTTTCCAACTCAAGCAATCCAACCTCCACTCACAGGCATTCAAACAGTTTATCTCATATAAGCATTTAGCCACATGGTAATCATACTGTCATGTTAACATTCACACGCATGCGATATGCTAAAGCATAAATACTTACATCGTACTCCGTGCCAAAACAAAAACTAGTTAGCAAAAATGCATGCCCTAGTTCATGTTAAGTGACTAATGCATAGCATACAGGATGTGATTAGGATAGGCTTGGCTAACCCTAAATGGCATGTGAAATGCAATCATTCGGTGCACGTATTCAAGTTACATTTGAAGATACAATGCAGTTTGTATGATGTACCGAGCCCGGTGTATGTTTAACAAATGTATGGATGCACGCATGCATTGCATAAGGTATGCTAAAATAAGCGTGCCCTAATCTACCATCGTAAGCGGGTAAATAAAAGGGAAGAAAGAAGTGGGGGTTGGAAGACATACACACCACTCACGCACGCTTATTACAAATTTGCCCTCACTTAGAAGGACCAAATAAATATACAAATTAATTAACTACGCAAGCTAATTAAATATTACAAATTAATTAAATTAACTAAACAAATTAATTAATCTAATTAAAACAGTAAAGCCCTCGGGAAGCGGGTTCAATGCATGCGCGCTCGGATTCCGCTCGGAATTGCACTGCCATGCCTAGCCTGCCTCTGTTTTCCCTGCTTTGTTCCTCTGAAAACTGCCAAAGTCTCAGAAATGCCTCTCAGGATATTGGGGGATCCCACCGGCTAAGTAGAATGGTCACCGGCAGTGAATTGTGGCCATCGGCACAAAATAGATCCACCGGCCATAGATCGACTGCCGATCGGCACTAAATAATGCCGGCCAGCAATAAGTTCTTGCAGAACCTGCAACTCACAGCAGCAGAGGGCAGAATCTTGCATGGCAATGCTATTCAAGCTATGTATGCACCAATCACACTCCCTATCATGTTAATGACTCAATGGGGGGTGTGCTTCGATTCTCGGGCCATCAATCACGCATTTCCATGCATGATGGCCCAAAGAATCAAGTGTGCACTTTCAATTTCAAATGAAATGCAAACCAAACAATCAAAGAGCCCAATCCATATCACCAAATCAAGGGACAAGGCATGCATGTCTATGTGTGCAATCCTAAGCATGTCAACTAGTATGCAACGTGGGACGCAAACAAGAATGCTAGTATGCAAACACACATACACGGCAAGCATGCAAACCAAGCAAAGGGGTGGACTTAAACATGACTTAGGCAACTCCAAATAGGCCTAAAATCAGTGGCCAAAAGCAAGGAAGTGAAGGCCAAAATGCGCACACACATGCGAGCACTCATGGTCCAATACTTAAAGCATAATAGGGCAACTTTTAAACACATTTAAAAGGGCTCAAATCTGAACAATTAGTGTCACGCCCCTAACCTGCCCCTAAAAGGTTTGGGCATGACCCTGTCGAATGCACGAATGACCTATGATGAGCGGCGTTTGGGGCTGGCGAAGCGATAAATTTTAAATGACAATAGCAGACACATCCATTGAGCAACTACCAAAAACCGGACCATTTCGAGATTTAACAAAAGGCAAACATGCACGCAGTAGGTTACAAAACATCTACAAATCCGGCCGGATATTAGGCACACAAAACAATAGATACAATAACCCTGACCAGCAACATGGATACCAAAAATTACATATACAAAGAAAACTGGTCTAATATGTAAGGGTTCCCTCCTGTGCCTGGTTATCCTTAAGCTGACAAAATGCACGAGGTAATGTTAGAACAGCTCCCCAAGCTGGCTCCTACAGAATCAGACAACATATAGAATGAGACAAGCTCAGTGAATAATAGTGCGCAATAATAAAATCACAATGCACCTTAGTATATGTACCAAAATCAAATCTGAAACAACAAATTGGCTGTTGCCCGGATAGCCTTTACGGCTGTGGCAGATAGCCTTCGGCTGTGAGATAGCCTTCGGCAGCATGTAGCCTGCGGCACAATGATAGCCTTCGGCTGTGAGATAGCCTTTAAGACAGGTAGCCTTAAGCGCACAACAGATACCCTTTTCAAGACGGGTAGCCTTGCGGCTGCAGATATCACGGATATGGTTTCCACTTTTCATTTCGAGATCAATACATAATTTACAATTATGTCTTCTGAAACGAATACATAAATATATATGTAATGCACTATTACTCACGGCATTGGGCGGCGTACTAGTTCATACGGTGTGCCACGCACAATATCTTGATAAATTAGTATCCTTCCCTTTTAAATCCTTATCAGTCATTCCATATGTCACTACAATTTTATGGATATGAATATATCACTATCATAAACTCATCAGAAAAACATTCTAAAAACACCAAAGAGTCAAGCATGAAAAACTGAACAAAACAGATTTTTCTTACTGAAACAGTCCTCCGCTCGAGCGTAGCTTTGTGCGCTCGAGTGGACACGGTAGTTCTACCCAAAATAATGGATGGTCGATTTTACGCTCGGCGTCACAGTTCTACGCCGAGCGACAGGTAAATTTGAAAACCGGGAGGTGCATTTTCACGCTCGAGCGGCCTTGACCTCCGCTCGAGCGAACGACTACCCAGATTCAAGAAAGCCCGATTTCAAGCCAAAATTCATCATCCAAACCCAATTTTTCATGAAATCAAGGGTAAAATTCATGCAAGCATTCCACTTAACAACACCATAACATGAATTAAAGCTTAATCACATCAAGTTGAACCAAGTTAAAGGCTTCAACAAGCCAACACTTTCACAAATTTCAATCTAACTTCAAGTTCTTTAAACATATCACCTGAAATCAACATATATGCAAGATTAGATGATACAAAATCAAGGATTTGAAGTATAGATTCATACAACACTCAAATTAGTGTCAACATGCTCAAATGGTGAGAAACCCTAATGAATCAAACATATATTATCCATGAACCCAACACAAACATGGGTTGAAATTCTTGAAGAGTTATACAAGAAATTTGAGTTACCTTAACTTAACTCTTTCAATTCTACCAATTTGATTAGCTTTCCTTGGTGTCTCACGTTTTCCCCAATTCCTTCTTGACTCTCTCTCTTTTCTCTCCCAAAGAGTCCCACGTTTTTGCTCACAAATCCCACACAAGTCTTAGACATAGGCATATATATATATATATATCTAACTATAGAAAAGCATATAAGACGAAATTGAATCGCTTTATGCTGCCGAAATAAAAATTTCACAGAAAATCCCATTATAGCTTAAAAATCATGTAGATTCCAAATATCAAATCAATTTTTGCAAATTAAATCTCTAAGGTGTCCAATTTCAGATGAAACAATTCAAGTGTAACAGATAATGTTTGAATTCAACAGATAAGGGTCAATATGTCTTCTTTCCATGCAATTTACCGCACTTATACATAAAATTTCATAATAGATATTCAGAGATACAGAACAAAAGCTTGAAAAGATAATAGAATCAGATACGAGGGTCGGGGTATTACACTCTCCCCCCCTTAATTAAGTTTGGTCCTCCAAACTTGTTTTTACCTTATGACGAAAATAGACACGGATATTGATTTTTCATTTCATCTTCTTTTTCCCAAGTCGCCTCAGTTCCGTAGTGCTCTTGCCACTCTACTTTCACCATTGGAATTTCTCGGTTCAGAATCGCCTTTACGATGGTCGAGTCGGATCGGTTTCTCTTCAGAGACAACTTGTCGTTAGCTCAACTGATGATAATCAATGATATGGGATGGAGCTGGAAGATACTCTCGAGCATAGAAACATGAAATACATTATGAACTGACTCATGTGTGGCGGAAGGCGACTCGGTAGGCTCTTGCCCAACTTTCAGAAGATCTGAAGGGACCGACATATCGGGGTGTTAGCTTACCCCTCTTTCCAAATCTTGGGTGTCCTTTCATTGGGGTAACTTTCATAAAAACATGACTGTTTTCATCAAATTCCAAATTCCTTCGCCGATTATCTGCGTAACTCTTACACTTTGGAGGTTTGACCTTTCTCGAATAATTTTCACCTTTTCGAGTCAATTGAACAATCTGGCCCTAACAAAGGCCTATCCCCTACCTTCGCCCAGCATACAGGTGAGCGACAAGGTCTTCCATACAGAGCTTCATAAGGTGCCATTTGAATACTCGAATGGTAACTATTATTATATGCAAATTCAATCAGCGGTAGATGAGTTTCCCAACTTTCTTGAAAATCCGACACACATTAGAGCATATCTTCTAGGGTTTGTATCGTTCTCTCGGATTGACCGTCGGTTTGAGGTGAAAAGTATCTTGAATTTAAGTTCCGTTCCCATAGCCTCCTGCAAACTTTGCGAATCTCAAAACAAACTTGGGATCTCTATCCACACAATGGAAACAGGGACACCATGAAGCCTTACAATTTCATTCATATAAAATCTTTGAGCTTATCGCATTATATTGAGTTTTCTTGGTAAGAAATGAGCAGACTTCGTTAACCGATCGACAATAACCCATATTGAATTCATGCCTCGAGTCGCGGTAACCCCACAACAAAGTCCATTGTCAAATGTTCCCATTTCCACTCAGGAATAGGAAGAGGTCGCAACAAACCGGCAGTCTTTGATGCTCGCTTTTACTTGTTGGCATTGTAAGCATTTAGAGACAAATTCGCGATCTCCTTTTCATACCCGCCACCAAAAGTTTTGCTTTAACTCTCGGTACATTTTGGTACTTCTGGATGCATTGAGAATCTCGAGGTATGCTTTCTTCCATCAATTTCGTTTAAGTTCCAACACATTAGGGACACATATCCTGCTCAAACTTGAGCACTGAATCCGTTAAACTGAACCCCGGTTTTGGTTTGGACTCTAACTCGTCACATATCTTCCTCAACGTGTCATCCTCCATTTGATGTAATTTGATCTCTTCAAGTAAGGTTGGTTGAGCTATTGTTGCTACCATCAGGGCCTCTTGCCTTCGGGTCACACACTCCACATTCAGTTTGTCTAATTCAATTACTAACTCCTTTTGTTCCGTAAACATATACGCCAAATCTCCCCTATTTTTCCGGCTAAGTGCATCCGCGACCATATTAGCTTTACCAGGATGATAATGAATTTGTAGATCATAATCTTTAAGCAACTCTAACCACCTCCGCTGTCGCATATTCAACTCCTTTTGGGTGAAAAGATATTTGAGACTTTTGTGGTCGGTATAGACTTCACAGGTTGTGCCATAGAGATAGTGTCGCCATATCTTCAAAGCAAACACTACTGCCGCCAGCTCAAGGTCGTGTGTGGGATAATTTTTCTCGTGGGGTTTTAATTGTCGAGAAGCATATGCAATAACCCTTCCATTCTCGCATAAGCACGCAACCAAGCCCTTTATGCGAGGCATCATCAGAATTACAAACCCTTGAGCCTCGATGGTAAGGCTAAAAGCGGTCTTGTAGTTAACTTTGTTTTCAACTCCTGGAAAGCAGACTCTCGCTCTTCTGACCATTCAAACGCAACTCACTCCCGTGTTAGTTGGGTAAGCCTGACAATCTTGGAGAAATTTTGAACAAACCTCTGTAATATCCAAATAACCCCATAAAACTTCGCACCTCCGTTACACTAGTAGGAGTTGGCCAATTTACAATTGCTTCAATTTTGTGTGGATCAACAGAGATTCCTTCCTTGGTCACCACATGTCCCAAGAATGCCACTTCTTGTAGCCAGAATTCACACTTCTTCAGTTTTGCATACAATTTCGTTTCCTGAGTGTTTGAAGAATTAGGCGAAGATGATCCTCATGAGCTTGACTCTTTGAGTAGATAAGGATGTCGTCAAGAAAAACCACCACAAATTCATCCAAATAGGGCTTGAAAACACGGTACATCAAATCCATGAAACCTGCCGGTGCGTTAGTGACTCCAAATGGCATAACCAAGAATTCATAATGGCCGTACCGGGTTCGAAAAGCTGTCTTCTCAACATCGTCAGCTTTGACCTTTAGTTGATGATATCGGACCAGGAGATCAATTTTGGAAAAGACTTGTGCCCCCCGAAGCTGATCAAATAAATCATCAATCCTGGCAGCGGGTACTTATTCTTGATTGTGACTTTATTATGCTCTCAGTAGTCAAAACAAAGCCGGAGTGTTCCATCTTTCTTCTTTACAAATAGCATTGGTGCACCCCACCGACAAACACTCGCACGAATATATCCCTTGTCCAATATATCTTGCAACTGAATCTTCAATTCTTTCATTTCAGCTAATGCCATTCGGTACGGAGTTTTAGAAATAGGTTGAGTTCCTGGTAGCACGTCAATTGTGAATTCAATTTCACGGTCTACTAACTCTCCTGGTAGTTCTTTTGGGAAGACATCCGGAAAATCACAAACGACTGGGATCGCATCAATATTTTCATGCTCTACTGGCCCTCCCAGAACACTACATAAATAACCCTGACATCCTTTTTGAATCAATTTGCAGGCCTTAGCTGCAGAGATCACATATGGTGGTGATGTCACTTCCTGACCCTGGAAAACAGTTTCTGACCGACCCGAAGGGTAAAATTTAATTTGTTTCATCGCATACCTATGGTAACACCATATTCACCCAACCAATCCATCCCCAAAATAATGTCAAATGAAGTCATATCAAGTGGAACTAAATTAGCATATACACGGACATCTCCAATGAGAATTTCACAAGTAGGATAGACAGAAGTGCAGATCAAAGAATTCCCCATAGGTGATGTAACACACAACACATAGGTTAATTCTACTTCAGATTTACCTAAGTTCTTTGCAAATTGCTTTGACACAAAAGAACAGGTAGAGCCAGAATCAAACAAAACATAAGCAGAATAGCCATAAACCATACATGTACCTGATACCACTGTTGTTGCATTCTGTAAATCTCCCGGAACCAACGCAAATACCCTACCTTGCCTTGTGGTATCCTTGTTATTGGTTGGTTTAACGGTTGATTTGGCACTAGGAGTCGGTGTAGACCCTGCTGAGCTTGTGGCGGCCTTATTACCAGTTTGTTGATTTCTTTGTGGACAGTCTCTAATCAGATGCCCCGTCTTGCCGCACCGAAAACATGCTCCGGTCAATCGATGACATTTCCCACGATGTTTCAATCCACATTCTGGGCACACAGGAGTTGAATTCTGAGGAGCGATCTTCTTTGGAGTTCACAGATTCGCTTTTGTTCGGTGAAGTGGTTGTTCCTTAGACCATTGAGTATTCTGCCTTTTCCTTTCCATTCAGAAATTCGAGTCTGCGTAGCAAGATTCCTTCGCTATAATGACCGCTCCAAGACATCAACATAGGTAGGTACCTTTAGTACATTAATCCGGTCTTGAATGGCACTCCGTAATCCTCCCTCAAATTTCCGCGCCTTCTTGTACTCCGTGTCTACCATGTGAGGTGCAAACCGGGCTAGTTCTGCGAATTGTGCTTCATACTCAGCCACAGTTTTATTTCCCTGCCTCAACGTTTCAAATTCAGTTACTTTCTTGTCTCGCATACTCTGGGGAAAATATTTGTCATAGAACAGCACCAGGAACCTGTCCCAAGTCAACCCCGGATGCATTGTTCTGGTAAGCATCCACCATCTCCGTGCTTCATCTTCAAGAGTGAAAGCAGCACCTTTTGCGCCGGTACAAGGAAAGACTTGAACAATTTCTCTATCCCTAACACCCATGCCTCCGCCTTCATTGGTTCAATCCTTTAAACGATGGTGGTTTCATCTTTTAAACTCCCTCGTAAGTGTAATGGCACGGTCTTGACATGAATGTCTTGCATTACGGTGGGGTCTTGGCGGTGGTGGTGGTGAGGTTGTTATTCTTTGTTGGTGTTGTTGCCGTAAGGTCTCACCATTTCCTCATCATTCTTTCCATCCTATCCAACCGCATCAAGTAGCATCTTCTGGCTCGTCGGTCCTTGTTCTCACCATAGTCTACAAAACAGGTAATTACAACATATACAAAGGTGTACAAGAAATTCAAATTGTTAGCATTAGAGTTAGCAGAAATCATGTCACGTTGCCATCATTCATACTTTCCTATATGATGCCCACCACATTAGACATCCTAATGCTCAATGGATCCGTGTGTGAGATAGCAACTCGTGCTCTGATACCACTTGTCACGCCCCTAACCTGCCCCTAAAAGGTTTGGGCATGACCTAATCAAATGCAGAATGACCTATGATGAGCAGGCGTTTGGGGCTGGCGAAGCGATAAATTTTAAATGACAATAAGCAGACACATCCATTGAGCAACTACCAAAAACCAGGACCATTTCGAGATTTAACAAAAGGCAAACATGCACGCAGAAGTAGGTTACAAAACATCTACAAATCCAGCCCAGATATTAGGCACACAAAACAATAGATACAATAACCACGACCCAAAGAACATGGATACCAAAATTACATATACAAAGAAATCGGTCTAATATGTAAGGGTTCCCTCGTGCTGGTTATCCTTAAGTGACAAAATGCACGAGGTAATGTTAGAAACAGCTCCCCAAGTGGCTCCTCTGAATCAGACAACATATAGAATGAGACAAGCTCAGTGAATAATAGTGCGCAATAATAAAATCACAATGCACCTTAGTATATGTACCAAAATCAAATACAAAAAAAACAAATTGGCTTGTTGGCCCAGATAGCCTTTCGGCATAGGTAGCCTTGCGGCACAACAGATAGCCTTCGGCTGTGAGATAGCCTTTGGCAGGGTAGCCTTCGGCACAACAGATAGCCTTCGGCGCGGTAGCCTTGCACACATGAGATATACTGGATATGGTTTCTACTTTTCATTTCCAGATCAATACATAATTTACAATTATGTCTTACTGATACATAAATATATATGTAATGCACTATTACTCACAGCGTTGGGGCGGCGTACTAGTTCCTTCTGGAGTGTGCCCTGCACACAATATACTGATAAATTAGTATCCTTCCCTTTTAAATCCTTATCAGTCATTCCATATGTCACTACAGTTTTATGGATATGAATATATCACTATCATAAACTCATCAGAAAAACATTCTAATAACACCAAAGAGTCAAGCATGAAAAACTGAACAAAACAGATTTTTCTTACTGAAACAGTCCTCCGCTCGAGCGTAGCTTTGTCCGCTCGAGCGGACAGTGTAGTTCTACCAAAAAATCTTGGATGGTCGATTTTACGCTCGGCGTCAGTTCTCCCAGCCGAGCGGGGTAAATTGAAAAGCTGGGAGGTGCATTTTCACGCCGGCGTTCGACCTCCGCTCGGCGGACGACTACTGATTCAAGGCGATTTCAAGCCAAAATTCATCATCCAAACCCAATTTTTCATGCAATCAAGGGTAAAATTCATGCAAGCATTCCACTTAACAACACCATAACATGAATTAAAGCTTAATCACATCAAGTTGAACCAAGTTAAAGGCTTCAACAAGCCAACACTTTCACAAATTTCAATCTAACTTCAAGTTCTTTAAACATATCACCTGAAATCAACATATATGCAAGATTAGATGATACAAAATCAAGGATTTGAAGTATAGATTCATACAACACTCAAATTAGTGTCAACATGCTCAAATGGTGAGAAACCCTAATGAATCAAACATATATTATCCATGAACCCAACACAAACATGGGTTGAAATTCTTGAAGAGTTATACAAGAAATTTGAGTTACCTTAACTTAACTCTTTCAATTCTACCAGTTTGATTAGCTTTCCTTGGTGTCTCACGTTTTCCCCAATTCCTTCTTGACTCTCTCTCTTTTCTCTCCCAAAGAGTCCCACGTTTTTGCTCACAAATCCCACACAAGTCTTAGACATAGGCATATATATATATATCTAACCATAGAAAAGCATATAAGACGAAATTGAATCGCTTTATCTTTTAGAAATAAAAATTTCACGTAAAAATCCCATAATAGCTTAAAAAACATGTAGATACCAAATCTCAAATCCATTTTTGCAAATTAAATCTCTAAGGTGTCCAATTTCAGATGAAAGCAATTCAAGTGTAACAGATAATGTTTGAATTCAACAGATAAGGGTCAATATGTCTTCTTTCCATGCAATTTACCGCACTTATACATAAAATTTCATAATAGATATTCAGAGATACAGAACAAAAGCTTGAAAAGATAATAGAATCAGATACGAGGGTCGGGGTATTACAATTAGCATGCGAGTTAAGCTCTTAAAATCATGTTAGAAGATGTGCCAAAACGACCCACACAAGACAAAAAAAAAAGCATGCAAATGGCCCAAGTACTTGAGGCAAGCCAAGAGGCATTGAACTACACTTGACAAGACCTAGCATGGCAAGACTTAAGCAACTAAAATCAGAGTTTTAGCACACAAAATCAAGCCCAAAGGACCACTTAGATGGCATCTAAATGGTTTGAATTCAAAGGCATGCACCATGGTCAAAACATAGGGCATACAACACATGCTCTCAAAGCAACAAAGAGGCAACTAAGGCAAGCATATGAGCATGCTAAAGGGACTGAAATTACATGTTGGATGGTTCCAAACCACCAAAATGGTGCAATCAACACATGCTACACATTCCCATACTTGAGGCATACAAGCCCAACAAGCCACAAATGCAAAGGAGCTATACTAAGCATGCCAAAATCGATCCAAACAACTATGGACAGACCTAAAGCATGGAAAAATAAGCACAAAACATTCACAAGGCTAAGCCTAAAACATGCTCGAACAAAGGCTAACAACCTAAGGCATGTTAAGGGATCAAGGAGGCATTACATGGCAACTATACTAAACATGCATGGAGTACCAAAACCAACTTAATACAAAGTTATAACATGGCAATATAAGCATAAAAAACAGCCATGGCATGCTCAACACACACTTGAACAAAGACTTCCTTAAGAGACCAAAAATGGTCCCTTTCGAGAACAACAAGGAGAGGGGGTGGCCCTCCCCTTTTGGAGACTTCAAGGCACCATCTCCACCATTGAAATCCCTCAAGATTTCAGTGGTGAAGAGGCCCAAACACCAAAGTCTCGAAACTTGCCTAACATAGCACAAAATGAGGCCTTTCAAGGCCTAAGGGTGGTCAAACACACCCAAACCACAAAACACTCTTAACAAACAATCAAGAGGGTCTAAAAATAGAACTTTTTATGTTATACACTAAACACAAAAACAGCTCTAAGATAGGTAGAAATAGAATGCAAAAATGGGGTAAAAAGGACTAGTTTCTTACCCTTGTTGACCTTCTTCACAAAGGGAGGACCAGCTGCCTCCTTGAGCTTAAACCAGCCCCAAAATTCTGAAAATAATCCCTTAGGACCTCAATAGCCAAGGAAAGGTGTAATGGTAGGTGTTTGTATGCAATACTATGAACAAATGCACCTAGAACACTCAAAAGAGGAATAGATAGAGATAGAATGTATATGAGTTCTAACCCTAAAACCAGAGCTTCTAGCAATGTTTTTCTCTCTAAAATGTCTAACCCTTTGCCAAAAGAAGACCCCTTCTCTTATAAGCAACCAATCTTGTAAAGCTTGTCAAGAAAGCTAACAAGAAGAGCATCCCTCCATACACGTGTATGGAGGGGAACAAAATGCCAAACAGCTGTCCTAAAATATCTGAAAAAGCTGATGAACAGTAGTCAGCTGGCCAAAAATGTCATTTTAACAAAAATGACTGCCGACCGGCAATATATATTGCCGGTGGCAACAAAAACCAGCCGGTGGCCTCTAGCTAGTGCCGGTGGTGTGTGGGGATGCCTCAAAAGGCATTCCCTGCCCCTCCAAGGCAAAACACAAGGGTTTGGTGCAAAACCAGACACAAAACAGTCGAGTTCGGAGATCCTGAGGCAGGGCGTGTAGCCGAGAACTCCAGGAACTCCAAACAAACACAAACATGGATAATCACCGAGTGTTCAAACGGTGACGTCCAAGTCTTGAAGACGGTCAAAAATGGGGTGTCTCTGTTGCCCTCTTGTGAACTCGAAAGTCATCACAATGACGGGAGTGAATGTCAAAGCCCAGAGATGACCCATTTTTGACAAGGCCGAAGACTTGGACAAACATGCAAGACAAACAAGGTATGCGCCTGAAGGCAGGGGCAAAATGCAACTGAAAATGCAAGAAGCCGAGCATAACTTATGATCATGCAAAAAAAGCTATAATGAGGCACACATGCAACAGTTATAAGCTAGCATACACCAGACTACACTACAATGCAGAAAGGATGTAAGAGAATTAAGCAATTCTCAATACGTCTCACTCGGAGGATACAATACCTGTGCGGCTCATCCGGTTGCACCGGCCTCAAATGAACCGTACATACAATATCGTGCCTGAAAAGAAAACAAACTTAACAGGTACAATGTTGTTAGCAACATGCATGACAATGCAATTGAAAGTGCGTGATAACGCATGCAACGTGTATAGCAAGATAGTGGGATTGAACACATGTGAGTAAAGCAATGCACGCATGCAAGCAATGTGTATATATAAAAGAAACTTGAACACATATAAGTAAAGCAATGCACACGTGCACGCAATGTGTATATAAAGGAACTTGAACACATATCAGTAAAGCAATGCACACATGCACGGAATGTGTATAAAAAAAGAACTTGAACACATATTAGTAAAGCAATGCACACGTGCACGCAATGTGTATAAAAAAAGGAACTTGAACACATATCAATAAAGCAATGCACACGTGCACGCAATGTGTATAAAAAAAGGAACTTGAACACATATCAGTAAAGTAATGCACAGGTGCACGCAATGTGTATAAAAAGGGACTTGAACACATATCAGTAAAGCAATGCACACGTGCACGCAATGTGTATAAAAAAAGAACTTGAACACATATCAGTAAAGCAATGCACACGTGCACGCAATGTGTATAAAAAAAGAACTTGAACACATATCAGTAAAGCAATGCACACGTGCACGCAATGTGTATAAAAAGGAGAACTTGAACACATATCAGTAAAGCAATGCACACATGCACACAATGTGTATAAAAAGGAACTAAGACAATGCAAATGAAGCACGCATGCTAACGAAAATGTGACACGCATGCCAATGGAAATGAGGAGGCACTCGTGCCTATGAAAACGGGGCATACGTGCCTATGTAAAATGAGGCACACGTGCCGATGCGAATGAGGCACACGTGCCGATGCGAAATGAGGCACACGTGCCGATGCGAAATGAGGCACACGTGTCGATGTAAAATGAGGCACACGTGCCAATGCGAAATGAGGCACACGTGCCCATGCGAAATGAAGCACACGTGCCGATGTAAATGAGGCACACGTGCCGATGTAAAATGAGGCACACGTGCCAATGCAAAATGAGGCACACGTGCCGATGTAAATGAGGCACACATGCCAATGCGAAATAAGGCACACATGCCGACGCGAAATGAGGCACACGTGCGAATGAGGACGGGGCACACGTGCCGATGCGAATGGGGAGGCACACGTGCCGATGCAAGTGAGGCACACGTGCCTATGGGAGTGAGGCACTCGTGCCGATGTAAATGAGGCACACGTGCCAATGTAAATGAGGCACACGTGCCGATGAGAATGGGGCACACGTGCCAATGAGAATGGGGCACACGTGCCAATGAAAATGGGGCAAATGAGACACGCATGCCTCATAAGAATGCAAAATGATGCAAGTGTGACACACATGCCACACGGGATGTAAAATGATGCCAATGAGGTACGCGTGCCTCAAAGGATGCAAGATGCTGCCAATGAGGTACGCGTGCCTCAAAGGAGATGTAAAACAATGCAAGTGTGACACGCATGCCACACGAAATATAAAACAATGCAAGTGTGACACGCATGCCACACGAAATATAAAACAATGCAAGTATGACACGCATGCCACACGAAATGTAAAACAATGCAAATGAACTCGAGTGCGCGACAACGCACGTCTTTTTTCTTTTTGAAATGCATGATAATGCAAAACAAGGAAATGCACGACAACACGAATGATGTGCGGGGTGACGTATGTATTGAGGTGCATGACAATGCTTGTAATAAAATGCATGACAATGCATGAGGAATGTGCATGACGGCGCGACGCAACGCACCAGACAACATGATGAATGCATGCAACGCACGCGGGGCAACTTTTGAATCTTGTAAAAGGCAAAAGGATACAACATTGCATGAATTTGAGTGCCACGCACAGAAGACACGGTCCGAGGTCAAAACGGAGGCCGGTTGAGCGTCGGAGATACACTTTCTTGCACTTTCTTGAGCTATGAAGACCCAAAACAACTTATATTGCCTAAACAAGGCTGTGGGAACACCATCGGCCGGGCTAGGAGGCCACCGGCTATCCACCGGCTAAAAAAGAATTCCATCGGCACAATATTCTACCGGCCGGCACAAAATGTTGCCGATCGGCAAAAAGTTGCTGAGTCGGGGCAGATTCGACTTTTCACCTCGGGTCTTTTAAAATAGGGTTTCTAAACCCTATTCTTCACTTCTCCTCCGCCGAAAAAACACACCCTCTCTCTCTAGGGCCTTTTTCTCTCCTCATTTCCTCATTTCTTTGCGTTCTCGTGCCTTTTTCGTTGTTCGATTCGCGAAGTTCATCGCGTTTTGAACATTTTTAACCGATTGAAATTTCATTTCGGTACATCCTTTGCCATTTTCACCTTTTTGGGACTTGTTCCCCTCGATTTCCTCTTCATTTCCGTGCCTTTTCACATCCCGACCTTTCCGGCCATTTTCCACCCTCCCGGGTTGACTTTTCGATTGACTCTTCAGATTGAGCCCTATTTTCATTCCTCGACCATTTTCCCATCATTCTCGATATGGCCGACGACATTCCATGCGGTGGGACTCCCTCGGATCACGAGATGGATCCCGAGGTCGAGCTCCGCTGAGCGGCGCCTTTCGACCCGGTGACCTACGGCGATTCACGTTCTACCACCCGACGGACTACGCCGATTCAGAGCTTCGACATGGCGTTGGACCTCGAAATGCTACGCTGAGCCTATCTCCCACCTATCCTCCGGCTTCGAGGTAACTTTCTTTCTCTGCTTTTCCGCGATGTAGAATGTTTAATCGCCGATTATCATAATCGTTGCATTCTTTAATTGCTTAGTTCCGATACACTGATATACTGTATATTGTAGTTGATTACAAACGCGTTTGCAACTGATTATCTGTTTAAGACTCACACGCACACACACTGCACTAGCCTTGAACCACTCAAACCACGGCACACACCGTATTTCACTGCAAACACCGACACCCGATACCTGTTTGAATCTGAAAAACTTGCACGCATGCCACATTTGCACCGAGCCACTCAAACACACTAACGCATCATATGTTGTAGTTCACCGTAAACACACCGGCACCCGGTATCTGTTTGAATCTGAAAAACTTGCACGCATGCCACATTTGCACTGAACCATTCAAACACGTTGACGCATCACACGTTGTAGTTCACTAAAAGCATACCGGCACCCGGTATATGTTTGAATATGATAAACTTGCACGCATGCCAAATTTGTACTGAACCACTCAAACACATTGACGTATCACATGTTGTAGTTCATTAAAAGCATACCGGCACCCGGTATCTGTTTGAATCTGATAAACTTGCACGCATGCCACATTTGCACTGATTTTGACTGTTTCTTCAAAACTGTACATTTTATATTGCTTCGCAACTATTTGTTTGAAAACAGGGAGACTCCCATACCATCCGAGGGTATGGGAACACTGTTGCTCGCAAGTGGTACGCTGAGCTTCCCGACGCAGTTCGCCGCATCGTAGACCAGGCTGGCTTTGGCGCCTTCTGCAGGGGACTCTCCAGGCTCACGACATGCAGACCTCTCCTCGCCGCTCTGGTGGAGAGGTGGTGGGACACCACCGATTCGTTTCATTTGTCGGCGACCGGGGACATGACGATGACCCCTTATGACTTCTCGATGCTCACTGGCATCGGGGTAGGGGGTGATCCGATCCTTTGACTGAGCGTGGATGAGTGGACGCTTCGGGTCTACTTGCTTGGTGCGGCACCGCCTCTCGTGCGTCCCGGCTTTGTCCGGTACTCCTGGTTCGAGGTGCAGTTCCGGGTCCAGCCCCTCCTCATTGATGCAGCTCCGATGACCGTAGAGGCCGTGGATAGATACGCACGCGGCTTCCTCACGTTCCTATTTGGGACGACCATCTTCGCCGACCGGGCGAACACAGTGCCTCTCTACCTTCTCAACGCACTGGTGGATGTCAGAGACATTTTACATTATGACTGGGGTGGCGCCGCTCTGGCCACCCTTTATGGATACATGAGCTCAGCCTCTCGTGGCAGCGGGCAGTTGCTCGGGGGTTACTGGCGTGCTTGGGAGGTACATTTCTCTTTTCTGCCTTTCATTTCAGTTCTATATTTTCTGTACTTTGCACACTGCACACACTGTAGTCTGCTTTACACTTGCTGTATACTGTACACACGGCACACACATACCCTGCTTTACACTGACTGTACACTGCTCACACTGTACACTCTGCACAATACACTGCACAACACACGGCTCTGCTATTTCTGCCTTCTATTCTGTATTCTGCTTTATCTGATAAATGCACTGGTATTTATCTTGCAGTTGTGGGTTTATCCCTACTTTCCTAGGCTCGCTCCCGTACCAGATGCAGAGACCCCTCTGGTTGTCCCTTTTTCGCGTCGTTTTGACGGGAGATGCAGCCGGAGGCCGCGGGAGACATTCAGCTTCTTCCGCCGCTACTTCGACACCATCACCCCCGCCGAGGTATGTTTTACTTGCAGTTCAGTTAGGTTTCGCCTTTCCACTGCATATTTGCAATATTAGTAGGTAACAAACTGTATTTCATTTTCAGATCACCTGGCGGCCGTGGGCTCCACTGCCAACGATGATGAGGGATCGGTTTGCCGGTGCCGATGAGACCTCACGTTACCAGATTCTGCTTGAGGGCCCGGTCTATCGGGCTTGGTACCGGTGGCGCTTACGCGGCACCAGGCTTACTTGAGCGAATAGTCGGTGCATCCTCCCGAGCACATGCGGATACGGAGGTTCATCGAGCCGGTGATGGCGAGCTACACCATTGGCTGGGAGGCAGACGATTTTCGAGGTGAGGGCGATTACTCAGAGTACGTTCGAACCTTCATCATGCGACCTCTGAGCGGCGGCCACCGGCGAGAGAGAGACCTCTGGCGCCGATGGGCGGAGCGGGCCGGAGTGGAGGAGCGTCGAGGAGGGCCTGAGTCCGTGGCAGGGGCGGAGTCTAGTGGGGGCGGGGGTCCGGTTGGCCTGTTCTGCCCGCTTCATTGACTTTCCGAGGGCAGGATGGGGCGACCTACCAGATCCCCTTTGCTCCACCACCGGCTGATCACGAGCTTGTCGGTGTCCCCGACTTGCCTCCGGTATGTATTACTGCATTTTTGTATAGTCATTTCATTTCAGTTTATTTGATATTCCACAGAATACTAATGCATCTGATACTTTCGCAGGCGTCTTCTGGGTACACCCGGCAGTCATTGGAGATGAATGCCTCCATGATGGGGATGCTACAGCGGACATTCGACCTCCTAGCCCTCTACAAAGATTCCATATGTTCTTCACGACCCTGACCTCAAACCATATACAAACCGCTTTTACATAATATAATATAATATTCAATATAAAATCCACAAGATCCGACATACACATCATCACACTCTTAATCGATTCTCAGACCGATTCATCGCTCATAGTATACATACACCGTACTCATACATCGTGCATTCAGACCGATTCATCGCTTCCCGGCATACATACATCAGACTCATACCTTTGCATTCTACATCGATTCCTTTGCCACGGCATTCACATACACACTCATACACTGTATTTTGTACTGATTTACTACTTACAGTATTCTGATGTATTTGCCTTTCTTGCTTTTTCAGCCTCCTTTCCCGATTCCTCCGGTGGGTGGCGCTTCGACTGGACCTCCCATTTCTACCCGGGATGGCAGAGTATATCCCCGCACCAGAGGAGGGTGCACTCATGTCGGGAGTAGCTCGCGGGCTCCAGTTCCGGATGATGAGTCTGAGGCAGAGACAGAGGCAGAGGAGACCGGTGATGGTTCGGACTCGAGCTCAGGCGGCGATGCCCCTGGTGGTGCCCCTGTTGATGACGCTCCTAGATCTTCGTCTAGGAAGAGGACCAGGACAGATTGACGGCCCCAGAGCCATTTTGACATTTGATACAGATTCTTACTGTTTTTTCTTTTCCTTTCCTTTTTTGCATTTTTCCCTTTTGGTCAGTAGTTAGGGTACTTTTGTACTGCCGCAGGCAGATTTTGTTTTCCCAAAACTTATGTACTTGAAAAGATGATATGAAATGAAACAAACTTTTTGCCTGAAAAAGTGTTTACATTTGTGTATATTTCATACCTTGCACTGCATTGCATCATATTACACCTCAAATGTAAATGATATTAATCTGTTGTCTGAAAATTGAGCACTTGCACTATGATAATCGGATAACCAACCAACTAACAGCAAACAACTCATACAAACCACTACTCAAACTGCACAATCTGACCCATACTCTCACGGGGATTGATCGCATCCGACCCATAACACAAAGATTCGGTTCATTCGCATACAAGAAACCACGAACAAATAACCCAATCTGACAAGACGGATTGCAAAACTGACACGGTTGCAGTTGAAACACACTCAGATGTCCCAAATTTTCCCTTTCCTTCTCTTGCTTCGTACGAATGTAAAGAATGGCACAGCATTCTGAGCACAAACAATTTTCTTCTTGAAATAAAGAAGGGTTTTCAACCAGGGTGTCGAGCCTACCACAGAACACAGCGAGACAGACTCAAACAAAGAAACAAAAGGCACGTGACCTAACACAACGAGACACACTCGGAAAAGACTCAAAGCCAAAATCGAGACCGACAAATCAAAAGACACGACACACGGACATGTTTACACAAAGATCTCAAATCTCAAGGAGCCAATTCCTCCGGGTATTGTTCCCACCCCTTTCTGATTTGTGATACTCACACCACTTGGCCCTCATGCTTGGTTTTTCTCTCAAAACCCTTTTCTCACTTCTCTCTCTGCTTACACCTCTCTATTCTTTATTCTCTGATTTTTCATCCCTCCCCAGAGTGATTGATAGGCAAACGAGAGGTTGTGGGTTCACGCCCAACACTGTTAGCTCACGGCTATTCCTTCTGGTGAATAGAGCGCCTTTCCGGCAAGTATGTTAACAGGGAGGAAGGACAGAAGGCCTGACTCAATTGTGCCCCTAGTTCGTCACTTTGACCATTTTTTTTGTTTTCTTCCTAAAACAGTTTTGATCAAAATGGGAGTTGGATTAACACACTTATTCGATTTTTGATTTGAAAATCATGCAAATCAGGCTGTGAGCACTGAAAATTCTCCTTTTGGGGTCCAAACATGGTCCAATTTTGAAAAATGAAATAGTTTTTGAGAAAATAGTCCACTTCAGTGAAAATTTTCAAAAACTATTTTTGCAAACAGTCAATGCTCAAACGAGCACGGAACTTACCCTCGAGATATGCAACCTCGAATCGGAGGCAATGGAAAATTGCCCTTGGCTTAAAGCGGGATAAGTGTAGACACCCCATTTTTGACCGTCCTCAAGACTTGGACGTCACCGCTTGAACACTCGGTGATTATCCATGTTTGTGTTTGTTTGGAGTTCCCGGAGTTCTCGGCTACGTGCCTTGCCTCAGGATCTCCGAACTCAACTGTTTTGTGTCTGGTTTTGCACCAAACACTTGTGTTTTTCCTTGGAGGGACAGGGGATGCCTTGTGAGGCATCCCCACACACCACCGGCACTAACTAGAGGCCACTGGCTGGTTTTTGTTGCCACCGGCAATTTATATTGCCGGCCGGCACCCTTTGTTGCCGGTCGGTAGTCATTTTTGTCAAAATGACATTTTTGGCTAATGACTCTTGTTAATTTGCTTTTAGGATATTTTATTACAGCTTTCTGGCATTGACTCCCCCTCCATACATGTGTATGGGGGGATGCCCCTCTTGGTTGCTTAACTTGTAAGCATTACAAGTTTGGTTCCTCTATAAGAGGAGGCCTTCCCCCTTGGCTTTAGGGTTGGCTTTTTAGTGAGAAAACAACTCAGAGCAAGCTCTGGTTTTAGGGTTTGAGTGCCATTCATATCCTATCTCTATATCTCCTTTGTGTGTGTTCTAGGTGCTTTGTGTCTTACTATTGCACACAAACCTAGTCTTTCACTTTTTCTTGGTTTCTTCAAGGACCAGAGCTTGTTCTTGAGGTTTTTGACTGGATTTGAGCCCAAGGAAGCAACAAGATCAACATTTGTGAAGAAGTTCTTCAAGGGTAAGAAACTAATCCTTTTTACCCCATTTTTGCTTTGTATTTTTGCCTATCTTAGAATTGTTTTTAAGCTTAGTGTTTAATACAAAAAAAGTTCTGTTTTTAAGCCCTCTTAATTGTTTGTTAAGGGTGTTTTGTGGTTTGGGTGTGTTTGACCACCCTTAGGCCTTGAAAGGCCTCATTTTGTGCCATTTTGGGCAAGTTTCGAGACTTTGGTGTTTGGGCCTCTTCACCACTGAAATCTTGAGGGATTTCAGTGGTGAAGATGGTGCCTTGAAGTCTCCAAAAGGGGAGGGCCACCCCCTCTCCTTGTTGTCCTTGAAAGGGACCATTTTTGGTCTCTTAAGGAAGCCTTTGTTCAAGTGTGTGTTGATCATGTCTAGGCTGCATTTCATGCTTATTATGCCATAATATAATCATGTTGTGTGTTGGTTTTGGTGTTCCATACATGTTTAGTATAGTTGCCATGTAATGCCTTGTAATTCCCTTAACATGTCTTAGGTTGTTAGCCTTTGTTCGAGCATGATTTAGGCTTAGACTTATGAATGTTTCATGCTTATTTTGCCATACTTTAGGTCTGTCCATAGTCGTTTGAATCAATTTTGGCATGCTTAGTATAGCTCATTTGCATTTGTAGCTTGTTAGGCTTGTATGCCTCAAGTATGTGAATGTGTAGCATGTGTTGATTGCACCATTTTGGTGGTTTGGAACCATCCAACATGTAATTTCAGTCCCTTTAGCGTGCTCATATGCTTGCCTTAGTTGCCTCTTTGTTGCTTTGAGAGCATGTGTTGTATGCCCTATGTTTTGACCATGGTGCATGCCTTTGAATTCAAACCATTTAGATGCCATCTAAGTGGTCCTTTGGGCTTGATTTTGTGTGCTAAAACTCTGATTTTAGTTGCTTAAGTCTTGCCATGCTAGGTCTTGTCAAGTGTAGTTCAATGCCTCTTGGCTTGCCTCAAGTACTTGGGCCATTTGCATGCTTTTGTTTGTCTTGTGTGGGTCGGTTTGGCACCTCTTCTAACATGTTTTTAAAAGCTTAACTCGCATGCTAATTGTTCATATTTGTGCCCTTTTAAATGTGTTTAAAAGTTGCCCCATTATGCTTTAAGTATTGGACCATGAGTGCTCGCATGTGTGTGTGCATTTTGGCCTTCACTTCCTTGCTTTTGGCCATTGATTTTAGGCCTATTTGGAGTTGCCTAAGTCATGTTTAAGTCCACCCCTTTGCTTGGTTTGCATGCTTGCCTTGTATGTGTGTTTGCATACTAGCATTCTTGTTTGCATCCCATGTTGCATACTAGTTGACATGCTTAGGATTGCACACATAGACATGCATGCCTTGGCCCTTGATTTGGTGATGGGGATTGGGCTCTTTGATTGTTTGGTTTGCATTTCATTTGAAATTGAAAGTGCACACTTGATTCTTTGGGCCATCATGCATGGAAATGCGTGATTGGTGGCCTGAGAATCGAGGCACGTCCTCCTTTGAGTCACAAACATGATAAGGAGTGTGTTTGGTTCATACATTGCTTGAATAACATTGCCATGTAAGATTTTTCCCTCTGCTGCTGTGAGTTGCAGGTTCTGCAGGAATTCATTGCCGACCGGCAATGTTTAGTGCCGACCAGCAATCAATTATCAGCCGATGGATGAATTCTGTGCCGATGGCCGCATATGGCAGCCGGTGGCTATTCTGTTTAGCCGGTGGTGATCCCCAGTATCCAAGGAAGTAGTTCTGAGACTTTGGCAGTTCTCGAGAAGAGGCGAGGAAAGCGAGGTAGTCTAGGCATGGCAGTGCAATTCCGAGCAAGACTCGAGCACGTGTTGCATTTGGCTCTCCTCCTGAGGCGGTTTACTGTTTTTCTTAGTTTAGTTAGTTTGTCAACTAATTAGGCAATTTGTAATATTTAATTAGCTTGCGTAGTTAATTATTTGTATATTCTTTTGGTCCCTCCGGGCGAAGGCAAGTCTGTAATAAGTGTGGGTGAGTGGTGTGTATGTCTTCCAACCCCCATTTCTTTCTCCCTTTTATTTACCTACTTTTGATGGTAGATTAGGGCACGTTTATTTTAGCATACCTTATGCTATGCATGCGTGCATCCATACATTTGTCTTGCATGCACCAGGCTCGGTACATCATACAAACCGCATTGTATCTTCAATTTCCAACTCAAATACGTGCACCGAATGATTGCATTTCACATGCCATTTTAGGGTTAGCCGAGCCTATCCTAATCATATCCTGCATGCGATGCATTAGTCATTCTAACATGAACTAGGGCATGCATTTTTGCTAACTAGTTTGTTGTTTTGGCACGGAGTACGATGTAAGTATTTATGCTTTAGCATATCGCATGCGTGTGAATGTTAACATGACAGTAGGCTTACCATGTGGCTAAATGCTTATATGAGATAAACTATTTGAATGCCTGTGGGTGGAGGTTGGATTGCTTGAGTTGGAAAACTCGTTGAAATCCGTGTTTTAGCCTACTCGTAAGTAGCAAATTCCGAAACGCTTTCAAAACAAACGGATATGCAATGTTTATTTCCAAATTAGGCAATCTAGTCTATAACTTGCTTGTCGCGTGCATAACATAGTAATTCTAGGCTAATAATTGGAATAAGAGCATGTAATGTTTTCAAAAACGGATATCACGGTTAGTAGAGGCCGGTCTTCAGACCGGGCGAAAGGGGGTGCTCATAGCTGACCTTCCCCGATCGTACCCAAGCTCCCGAGCCAAGACAACTTTGGTGATGACGGACATGTGGCCTTCGGCACCGAGTCAGGGTTTCCTAAATTTCCTATTTTAAAATATTTAGGTGGCGACTCTGTATCTGGCAAAGTAGTCCATGTTTGGCACTACTTTTCAAAAAAAATCTGTTTTCCCAAACGATTTGCCAGAGTTGGACTCTTTGGTTCAGATTACGAACCGCAACACAAAAAAAAACAGGGGAGTCCGAACTGTAGAAGTGAAGCCCAAGGGGCGCGTCTACAATAAGGCAATGGAAAGTTGCCCCTGGTTTGGACGGTAACTTAGGGCAACTTATGGCAATGCATGGCAACGGAAAGTTGCCCCTTGTTTGGATAATGCCGTGGCACATTGTAAGCCAGTCCTTGTTGACGACGATCGGACCCTCGGACGCGGAGGAGACGAAGACGGTTTGAATCAATATATGGACACAGTCACCTGGAAGGTGTTGGTGGTTGGACTTCAAGATGAAGTTGGTCACGTAATTCCAGGTTGCTGCAATGGAGACATTGGATTCGGAGGAGGCAAAAGTGATCAAAACCATGACATGGACTGAGACGCTATGGAAGTGTTGGGGCTGGACTTCAAGATGAAGTTGCCTACGTATCCCAAACATGGGAATCAAGCCTTACGTAGTTCCGGTTAAGGTACACTCGGGTATTTTAACCTTCACTGTTTAGGCTCTAACTTTTGCCAAGGCGCCTGTTGCAGGTTTTCGATCTTGTGAGCTATGTTTTTCTTCTTTTTTTTTTCTTTTCTTTTCTTTTGCATTTTCATTTTTTATTTCTTTTGCTATTTTTTGTTCTTTTCTTCTCTTGCTTCTTTTTTTTTGTCTCTTTTTTATTCCTTTTTTCTTTGCTCTAACTTTTGCCTGGGTCGCCCTTCCGGGTTTTCGGCCCAGCGAGCCTCTCAAATGGTAAAAGTGTAGCAAGTCCATGCCAAATGGTTTTGAGATTGAAGCCCCTCTGTGTCCAGGAGAATGACTGTTGTGTTGATTCGCAGAAAAGTCCATCACGGTTGCTTCACGAGCCTTGCTTGGTGGGATCTGATCTTCTTAATCTGGCTTTGGTGCCTCTTGCTCGAGGGCTGCCTCAAAATAGGTCACACAGGCGTTTCATGGCACTGAATGTTTTGAACGGACTCCAGTTTGCAACAGATAAATTGAATCTTGAGACCGAGAGCGATCCTGGGCTGCACAATCTCAAGAGCGATTCCACACAGGTCTTCGCAAGACTGCGCGAAACATTTTGTTTTGGAAGTTTTTAAGAAAGCGACAAATCGCTCGCGCAGAAGATAGTGCGGAACTAGTCCGAATCGAACCAGGATCCTTCTCAGTACTCACGCTGACAAGCATGATTTCATTCATTAAAAGCTTAGCAGGCCTCTCTTTCTCTCAAAATGATCAAAATTTTACAAAACCCGAGGAATTACTTCTTCTTCGTTTTCATCACCGCAGTGTTCGAAAAGGGGTTTTATGAAAAGCTTAGGCCATTATAACGATGTTTAAGGCACAAGAGAGTAGGCGAAATGTACTGTCGTTCCATTCACATCTTCTGGCACGGCTGACTCAAATAGCAACAAGTACGGAACGTGATAGCCACAGCTGTTTCATTCAGGTTTCTCCGATGCAACTGGCTCCACAGCAGAGACAGACTCAAAAGGAACACGAAGGAAGTAATTATAAAGCAAAACGGTGTTCGGGGCAACAACCTCGGAATCACCTGGTATTTTATACAAGAGGGACTGACTCATTACAACAAGACAGACCCTGTAAGCAAAAAGACTGACTCAATACAGAGAGACAGACTCAAAACAAAACAAAAGACTGGCTCGACACCCAAGTCAGAATTTACAAAATTAACATTAACAGATGCCCAAAAATGCGTGCCAAACGCCACATCCAAAAATGCACGAACCTTTGCGCAGCGGTTCACCTTCCGATTACATACTCGCGATGTCTGTGTCTTCAAAATCCAACAAGGGTGGTGACGGACTTTCTTTGAGGTAGGGAGGATAACCTCGTTGTCAATCAAATCTTACACCTCGTCTTGGGCGGAAACAATTGTCGGTAGCATGGCGGTCTCTTTGGTGGTACAAGATCAGGCGGTGGTCATGAGTATCAAGGAGATTCTTGAGAGAGGCCGAGGCTCGGGGGTTTAAGGTGTCCCCTCTCGGCAAGGATTTGAAGTGCCTTGGACAATGGCATATAGAGCATGGAAGACCCTGCGCCCTCAGGCGGTACTTTGGAGCTCGAGCACTCTTGCTAGATGCACTAGCGAACGGATCGGCGGGTGCGGCCTTGGATTTCTGATCCTTTCCTGATGCAAGGTTGGGAGCGGGAAGAACTGTTTTGGCATGACGGGGCCTATCCCGATTCTCTGATTAACTGGGATTGCCCTCAGTCGGAGTGGGGAAAGCATCCTCCACAGCTTTTGACATAACTGTGGATATCTGTTGCTTGTTCATTCCCCCGGCTTTCAAAGCCTCTACTGCCCACAGCAGTTGTTCGATAGGGTCGGCATCTGCCTTCATCTTGCCTTTGTCTCTGGCCTCAGCCTGATCTAGAGTTTGGTTTGATGCGTCGTTGCCATAGCTGGAGGCCATCTCCGGTTGGCTGAGTTCAATTACAATTCGTCCCAATAGCGGGGGTTCCTGGGGTATAAAGCCTCCAGCATATGGTGCGGCTGGTGGCGAAACAGACATTCCATATGCGAGATCTGCCACGGATCTTTGAAGATCACCTATCATTCCCATTAGTTCAAATGTAGTAGGCTCGCGAGCCAGATATAGTTGAGGGGTCCAAATTGGGTGTGCGGCAGGCGACCTGGGCGGATGTGGCATATCAATATTAGCCTCACCTTGCGGGGTGATTCCTTGACTCAACGCGGCCATCATGACCACGATTTCTTCTGAATTCTGCGTCATGCTCAGTCTTACCTCAGCAAGGAGAAGACACTAGCTGTTCTAGATCGACCCTCTGAATCTCTGAACTGAAACGGAAAACAAGCAGTATTTCAGCCCCAAACAGATCAAACACGGGTGTAGCCGGACAACTGTACTCTACTACTGATCCTTTGTTCCCCGAATCGAATCCTTTGAGGCGGCGATACCCATAAACATAAGCGATTCTCAACACTACTGATACTAGCGCCCTCAGACTTGATGCTCAAACTTTGCAAACTGATACATGCGTTCCCTGCAGAGATATACTCTAAAAGCACATAGCAGGTAAAAGAGAGCCAATACACCCCTATGTTGGGGTAGGGTTTCCCTGTCCTATTTTGTCAGGAGCTAGGGTTTCACTATGCACACAGCGGCTTCAAACAACCTATATCAGGTAAGCAACCTGTCCTAGTTTGGAATGGTCACTATGGATCCGAATATGCACTAGGTCGAATGGTCAAAAAGGGTGCCTCGGTAAAACCGGGGTTTGTGTTCCCATACTGGCAGAGCCCGCAATCGGTCAGCCTTATGGTCATGTCTTGACAAGACAAGCCTCCATCAAACCGCTCAGGAATAGCAGATGGCCAACACGGTGTCCTAGGCGCACCAACGCACATGCAATGCAAAGAGACACATAAATGAAATCAAAACAAGATATCACGAGTTCGAGTCAAGCTCTCTAAACTCCCCAGCAGAGTCGCCAGAAACTGTAACAGGTCCGCAGGGGAACTCACTGGTTATAGTTCGAACTCCCCTTTTTGTTTGTTGCGGTTCTTAATCTGAACCAAAGAGTCCAACTCTGGCAAATCGTTTGAGAAAACAGATTTTTTTGAAAAGAAGTGCCAAACATGGACTGCTTTGCCAGATACAGAGTCGCCACCTAAATATTTTTAAAATGGGAAATTTAGGAAACCCTGACTCGGTGCCGAAGGCCACGTGTCCGTCATCACCAAAGTTGTCTTGGCTCGGGAGCTTGGGTACGATCGGGGAAGGTCAGCTATGAGCACCCCCTTTCACCCGGTCCGAAGACCGGCCTCTACTAACCGTGATATCCGATTTGGAAAACGTTATGTGTTCTTGTTCCAATTATTAGCCTAGAATTACTATGTTATGCGCACAGCAAACAAGTATAGACTAGATTGCCTAATTTGGAAACAAGCATTGCATATCCGTTCGTTTTGAAAGCATTTCGGAATTTGCTACTCGCAAGTAGGCTAAAACACAGATTTCAACGAGTTTTTCCAACTCAAGCAATCCAACCTCCACCTACAGGCTTTCAAACAGTTTATCTCATATAAGCATTTAGCCACATGGTAATCATACTGTCATGTTAACATTCACACGCATGCGATATGCTAAAACATAAATACTTACATCGTACTCCGTGCCAAAACAAAAACTAGTTAGCAAAAATGCATGCCCTAGTTCATGTTAAGTGACTAATGCATCGCATACAAGATGTGATTAGGATAGGCTTGGCTAACCCTAAATGGCATGTGAAATGCAATCATTCGGTGCACGTATTCAAGTTAGATTTGAAGATACAATACAGTTTGTATGATGTACCGAGCCCGGTGTATGTTTAACAAATGCATGGATGCACACATGCATTGCATAAGGTATGCTAAAATAAGCGTGCCCTAATCTACCATTGTAAGCGGGTAAATAAAAGGGAAGAAAGAAGTGGGGGTTGGAAGACATACACACCACTCACGCACGCTTATTACAAATTTGCCCTCGCTTAGAGGGACCAAATAAATATACAAATTAATTAACTACGCAAGCTAATTAAACATTACAAATTAATTAAATTAACTAAACAAATTAATTAATCTAATTAAAATAGTAAGGCCCTCGGGAAGCGGGTTCAATGCATGCGCGCTCAGATTCCGCTTGGAATTGCACTGCCATGCCTAGCCTGCCTCTGTTTTCCCTGCTTTGTTCCTCTGAAAACTGCCAAAGTCTCATAAATGCCTCTCAGGATATTGGGGGATCCCACCGGCTAAGTAGAATGGTCACCGGCAGTGAATTGTGGCCATCGGCACAAAATAGATCCACTGGCCATAGATCGACTGCCGGTCGGCACTAAATAATGTCGGCCGGCAATAAGTTCCTGCAGAACCTGCAACTCACAGCAGCAGAGGGCAGAATCTTGCATGGCAATGCTATTCAAGTTATGTATACACCAATCACACTCCCTATCATGTTAATGACTCAAGGGGGGGTGTGCTTCGATTCTCGGGCCACCAATCACGCATTTCTATGCATGATGGCCCAAAGAATCAAGTGTGCACTTTCAATTTCAAATGAAATGCAAACCAAACAATCAAAGAGCCCAATCCCCATCACCAAATCAAGGGACAAGGCATGCATGTCTATGTGTGCAATCCTATGCATGTCAACTAATATGCAACGTGGGACGCAAACAAGAATGCTAGTATGCAAACACACATACAAGGCAAGCATGCAAACCAAGCAAAGAGGTGGACTTAAACATGACTTAGGCAACTCCAAATAGGCCTAAAATCAGTGGCCAAAAGCAAGGAAGTGAAGGCCAAAATGCACACACACATGCGAGCACTCATGGTCCAATACTTAAAGCATAATGGGGCAACTTTTAAACACATTTAAAAGGGCACAAATATGAACAATTAGCATGCGAGTTAAGCTCTTAAAATCATGTTAGAAGAGGTGCCAAAACGACCCACACAAGACAAACAAAAGCATACAAATGGCCCAAGTACTTGAGGCAAGCCAAAAGGCATTGAACTACACTTGACAAGACCTAGCATGGCAAGACTTAAGCAACTAAAATCAGAGTTTTAGCACACAAAATCAAGCCCAAAGGACCACTTAGATGGCATCTAAATGGTTTGAATTCAAAGGCATGCACCATGGTCAAAACATAGGGCATACAACACATGCTCTCAAAGCAACAAAGAGGCAACTAAGGCAAGCATATGAGCATGCTAAAGGGACTAAAATTACATGTTGGATGGTTCCAAACCACCAAAATGGTGCAATCAACACATGCTACACATTCACATACTTGAGGCATACAAGCCCAACAAGCCACAAATGCAAAGGAGCTATACTAAGCATGCCAAAATCGATCCAAACAACTATGGACAGACCTAAAGCATGGCAAAATAAGCACAAAACATTCACAAGGCTAAGCCTAAAACATGCTCGAACAAAGGCTAACAACCTAAGGCATGTTAAGGGATCAAGGAGGCATTACATGGCAACTATACTAAACATGCATGGAGTACCAAAACCAACTTAATACAAAGTTATAACATGGCAATATAAGCATAAAAAACAGCCATGGCATGCTCAACACACACTTGAACAAAGACTTCCTTAAGAGACCAAAAATGGTCCCTTTCAAGGACAACAAGGAGAGGGGGTGGCCCTCCCCTTTTGGAGACTTCAAGGCACCATCTCCACCACTGAAATCCCTCAAGATTTCAATGGTGAAGAGGCCCAAACACCAAAGTCTCGAAACTTGCACAAAATAGCACAAAATGAGGCCTTTCAAGGCCTAAGGGTGGTCAAACACACCCAAACCACAAAACACTCTTAACAAAAAAATCAAGAGGGTCTAAAAACAGAACTTTTTTATGTTATACACTAAACACAAAAATAGCTCTAAGATAGGTAGAAATAGAATGCAAAAATGGGGTAAAAAGGACTAGTTTCTTACCCTTGTTGACCTTCTTCACAAAGGGAGGACCAGCTGCCTCCTTGAGCTTAAACCAGCCCCAAAACTCTGAAAATAATCCCTTAGGACCTCAATAGCCAAGGAAAGGTGTAATGGTAGGTGTTTGTATGCAATACTATGAACAAATGCACCTAGAACACTCAAAAGAGGAATAGATAGAGATAGAATGTATATGAGTTCTAACCCTAAAACCAGAGCTTCTAGCAATGTTTTTCTCTCCAAAATGTCTAACCCTTTGCCAAGAGAAGACCCCTTCTCTTATAAGCAACCAATCTTGTAAAGCTTGTCAAGAAAGCTAACAAGAAGAGCATCCCTCCATACACGTGTATGGTGGGGAACAAAATGCCAAACAGCTGTCCTAAAATATCTGAAAAAGCAGATGAACAGTAGTCGGCTGGCCAAAAATGTCATTTTGACAAAAATGACTGCCGACAGGCAACAAAGAGTGCCGGCCGGCAATATATATTGCCGGTGGCAACAAAAACCAGCCGGTGGCCTCTAGCTAGTGGCGGTGGTGTGTGGGGATGCCTCAAAAGGCATTCCCTGCCCCTCCAAGGCAAAACACAAGTGTTTGGTGCAAAACCAGACACAAAACAGTCGAGTTCGGAGATCCTGAGGCAAGGCGCGTAGCCGAGAACTCCGGGAACTCCAAACAAACACAAACATGGATAATCACCGAGTGTTCAAATGGTGACGTCCAAGTCTTGAGGACGGTCAAAAATGGGGTGTCTACAGTATGGTACAATTCATAGCATTGATGATAATATCCTCATGAGCACAATTCATAATATTCAACACAAGTTCACATGCCTTCTGAGTACTCATCAATAGCTTTGATGGACAATTAAGTCAACGGGCTGAAAAAGGTACTTTAAGGGTATTCTCATTGTAGGATGTACAAAGAAAACCATATAAAGAAACAGGTATAATATATTTCAATATGACATTTTCCTTCCCCTGGTTTGTAGACATGCAATTGGCTGGTTTTCTTTCCCATGCACAAACTTCGAATTTAAGGCCAAATATGTCATGCTGATTTGATGTGAAGACACTAACAGTCAAGGCATTAAGTTGTCAAAAACCAATGGATAAATAACTGCAAATTGGTTGTTAACCATTTGCAAGTCAACAAACCTTGAGAACACATACTTGGATTACCAACAGTAGTAGCAACATGTGCTCTCTTTTCTGTATTAGCCAGCTCAACACAGAATCCAAAAATCTTTAATAATTTTTATTATTTTTTCTATTTTCTCATGGATATTGGTTTCTTATAAATATAGATTGTGTATGGAGAAACACCACATTGATTTGGATAATTGACTGAGTGAATAATTTCAAAACCTCTCATTTTTTTCACTGATCATGATTTTAAATCCAATATCTGTGAAAGGTTTGCATAAGTAATTGAAAGAATCTTACCTTAATAATTTACGATATCAATCCAAGCACAAGATGCCGCTGCAAATAAATGAAATATGATATCATTCTAAGTACTCGAACTAATAAAGTAACGAACAGACATAACAATTAAACTCGACATAATTCAGCAAACAAGATCAAAATTCTTTATAAGGGTTAAAGTTGATATGCGTTGATTTGGCCTAGGCAAGCAGATTTATTAAACTTGAGCTGAACCAACTCCTTTTTCTAATTTGTATGTATTATCATTCTTGACAGTAATTATTAATCAAATTAAGAAGGTATGTTCAGTTTAACCCCCAATAAGAGGGAATTATTCTTGGAAGCCCATTCGGCTCTGGTTTTGTTTAGTTTGGATAATTGTAGAAAGAACTAAGCCACCCAATCCAACCCATTCAAAGATCTAATAATGAAAGTAACAACATAAGCAAGCTAACACACCTAATCAATTGACAAATAACAATCAAATAACCACGTAAAACCAAATAATTAAATCTTTAAGACTACTTTCTGAAATGCAACTCAGAATTGAGAACTATGTAGAGAATTTGGGGGAAATGAACACAAAAATAAAATCACAACACTAGAAACTAGTCCACAAAATATATTTTAAGTACACAGATTAAATTGGAAAAGAAGAAAAGAAGCCCCATGTGCTTGCAACACCAGAAAAATTCCTTGGTCAAAGTAAGAAGACTGAAGTAGTAAAGACTAATCCCAATCCAAAATGAAAGAAACTCCAATAAGTCACAATCTATTTGCTTAGAAAGAGGTTCTTAAATCTTCAGTTTCAAATGGATTTAAAATCCAAATAAGATCATGCCAACCTAAGGACATATCGGGAACTACCAGATTAATAAGCTTGTTGCATGAAATAAAATGCTTCTTATTATTGAATACAAGAACACCAAATAACAGACTAAGGACATGTGTTTTCCTCGTATCTACATATGATTTTATCTAGTTACTACGTAAAGCACCAACTACTAATGATTACCAGAGAAGAACTCCATCTTTTGCAATTTCAAAGACATCATTAGTTATAAGATCTATGGGAAGGTATCCCTTCAAGAACTCATCTTGTGCAAGATGGGTGACTTTACTAAATTATGACATAATGTTTGTCACTAGGCTTACGCATTGATTAACTATGCAAATCAAGATTAATAAAAATATTTTGTGGAATTAAGCAGTCTTTCAGGATGAGCTTTTAAATATACTCAGTAAATTTCTGTTTACACTTGTTCTTTCTTTAGGTGTACTAACCCAATTTTAAATAAATCACGCAATTCTTATAATTATCTTTGATCTTTTATTTTTTTACTCTAATACAATTTTGTAGTTTTTAGACCTTGTATTTGGTTAGGGTTCCCCAATTCTTAATAAGAAAATTTTAAAAATTGACCTAGGTCATGAAATGAGATTTTTAGACCAGGTAATCCATTTAAAGCTACTCATCATTCGTACCTCAATTATACATATTGAAATTGAACCTACTCACTTAAAGCTAAATAAATATATTTCTACCAGCAGTTCTTAGGGTTTGAGTTTTGCAAGCAATGGTTCACTTTGAGCAACTTTCCAACTATAATTGTGTTGGTTCATCAACATCAACTTTCTAACATCTCTCTCTCCTCTTTTCTCTCTCATACACATACTTTAGATCCAAATGAAAATCAGTCAGGATCTAAGAGCCTAAATCAATTAAATTGAAACCATAAACAATAGTGCTAGTGATTTGAACGAACTTGAAATCCAAATTAGAACCCCATACCTGGTAGAAGAACTCTAGATCAAGATCCCAATCGGTCAAATCCAAATTAAACTCTTCCATATCTAAGAGCCCTACATCAAATAGAGAGAAGCGCATATCGAAACTTACAAGACTCCATTATTTCAAATCCAAATCTAAGAGCCCTATGTCAAATCCAAATTGAAACCACACATGATATGCGCAGGAAAAAAAGATTCGGTACACCAATATGCTTACACATACACAAATAGCTCTAATCTTCTCCATTACAAGTAAAATAAGATCAAAGTCATGATGTTGCCAATTAATCGTACGAGAAACTTACAAATTGGTGACTGTTAACAATGAATATTTAAAAGAAACTCAAAAACATGTAAATAATAGCAAAAAACCCAAGCCAAATAATTGTAGTGCACACATTTTTGGATTAAATCCATTTCATTTCTCAAAAATAGAAAAGTTAATGCTTTCAATATTAAATGAATTAGACTTGTCAAAATAATTTATGCCACGATGAAACCCAAATATATACAGAAAAAATTACTATGTAAACGAAAAATACCCCTACACATATCTTAAAGCCATACAAATTACAACATAGTATGTGTATCACAAGCATGCACAAAAATTAAATTTGCTATTGAATAGGGTGGTCATTAGCTTTTCTATCCAAGTAGAGAGGATACCATGAAGCTTGAGCTTTCTGAATAGCTGTGATAAATTTGCATTGGTAGAACATAACTAGAGAAAAACAAAGCAAATTCCATTGGAAATACTCTAGTCTTGAGGTGAAACAGAGTTTATTCCTTTAGCATAATTTAGCCCTTTTAAAAATTTTGTAATCAACTCAACAAAATGTTTACTTCAACTGTCAAGGTTTCAGTATGCATCATTTTTACCTTCAGTCAAAGGCCACAGAGGGTTACAAAAACAAAATCAAACACAATGGTATAATAAGTGACAATGTATCAAAATATCTCTAACTATTTATGAGCACAATGACATTTTTTTAGCAATAAAATACTGAAATTCCAATTAATGGTCAAATTTGCATAAAAACTAAAAAATTTAAGTTAGTATCATGATCTGCTGAATGCAATCATGACGAAAAGACTAAACAATTAAAATAGATGTATTCCATTTACCTGATGATTCGTGTCATGCTATGATTTATTTGATTCAACATAAGAGGAAACCATAAGAAATATTTGTGTGCTAAATAACAAAAATCGGTACATGAACAAAAAAAGTGATGCACAAGAACATGGTCATGGCCAGATGTGCACACACAAAATAAGAAGAACAAAATTTAAATCAACATAAAGTAGTCTTTGCAGATATGGATACAGCTTGTGGCATTTATGTGGTGTCTGTCACCATTTAATATGATAAAAAATTGAAACAAAATAAATCCAATTTGTCAAGAAAACTATACTTGAGACAATCCTGAAAATCAGGAATCAATTGTTTTAGATGTAGAAATTTTTACAATTAAGATAGATGATATGGTCCTCATCCACTAAATCTAAGTATACTAGCAGAAAACCAAAAATCTGTAGCTTAATTCTAGAAGAAAAAACAAAACAAAACAAACAAACAAAAAAAACAAAAACAAAACAAATTTAATCAATTAGAAGGTCACAGAAGCAAAGTTCGGCAAGGTAGCTTCAAGAATCTTTATTGGGCACTACCAGTATAAATTAAGAATAAGATGAAACTATAAGATGAAATTTAAGTGTTATGAATTTCAAGCTTTCACAACCCAAAAAATGAAAAACAAGAAATTACATGTTCCTTGAATCATTTTATAGAAAGACAGGGATTTATACCTCAAATTGTTTTTAGGGAGAGTTGAAGATGCTCCAGAAAATGGGGATTGTGAAGGCCCTGGTGGGTGAGACATTGTAGAACAAAATTACTTTAGTCAAAGAGAACACAAAGACAAAGAAAGTCACAGAGTGAAAGAGACAGGTATTAGGGGAAGAGAGGCAAATAGAGAGACAAAGAGAAGGTAAAATAGAAAGGACATACTGGGGTACTGCTCCAATAATGGATCGACAGTGGTGCTCGATGGCGATGATGCTCCTTACTCGACGGCGATGGAAACAAAGCGACAAAGATTCAATATCAGGAGGAGGGCAACCGACATGAGAGAGAGAGAGAGAGTAATGGAATGAGAGAGGTAGAGGAGTGAGAGAATCGGAAGAGGGCAGATGCGAAAGAGAGAGAGAGTCATAGAATGAGAGAGAGAGTCATAGAGTGAGAGAGACAAACGTTTTTAAGCCCTAACTCATTTTAGTGTGTTTGAAATCCCTTTAGAGTTCCTCGCCAAATTAATTTAAAAATCCCTCCAAAATGATAATAATAAAAAATAAAATTACAATAATAAATAATAATAATAATAATAATTAAACATAAACTCAAATTGGGCGGTATGTGCTCCCACCGAAAAAATTGAGTTTTATTGTCGACGAAATGTGTTTTAGTCACCAAAAATATATATTTGCCGACCAAATGAGGTAGTCACCAAAGATTAAAAATAAAATTATACTAGATATTTGGTGACTAAATTTCTTTTAGTCGGCAAAAGTTAGTATATAACGACTAAAATTTATTTAGTCACTGAAAATAAATTTTTGGCGATTAAAGTTTTAGTCGCCAAAAATAAAAGTAAATTTTTGTTTTCCATTCAGCGACTAAATAAATTTAGTAGCCAAAAGTAACTATACAGCAACTAAAATATTTATTTAGTCGCTGAAATTAAATTTTTGGCGACCAAACTTTTGGTCGCCAAAGATAAAAAGTAATTTTTTATTTTTCATTCAGCGACTAAATTATTTTAGTTGCCAAAACTATCTATACAACGACTAAAATATTTTTTAGTCGCTAAAATTACATTTTTGCCGACCAAACTTTTGGTCGCCAAAAATAAAAATCAAATTTTTGTTTTTGATTTGGCAACTAAATAATTTTAGTTGCCAAAACTATCTATACATATTTTTTAGTCGCTAAAAATAAATATTTTGCAACCAAACTTTTGGTTGCAAAAAATAAAAAGTTAGATTTTGTTTTTCATTTGGTAACTAAATAATTTTAGTAGCCAAAACTAACTATACAGCGACTAAAATATTTTTTTAGTCGCCAATTGTGACATTTTTAGCAACTAAATGTTTTTTTAGTCGCCAATAATCAATATACCCTGACTAAAAAAATTTAGTAGCTAAATATTATACTTTTGCCGACTAACATAATTTTTGGTCGCCAATTCCACAACTTTTGGCGACTAAAATATTTTTTGTTCGCAAAAGTGGTTGTCAAAAGTGTATTTTCTTGCAGTGCCCTCTTATATAATAGTTAAATGGTTCCGAAGATACAATTACCCATTACGTGAAAGCTCTATTAGAGGGTTGATTATTAATACCAAAAAGAAAAGGGTAAACTACCAATAGGGCAATGAAGAGAAGTGAATTAATGTAATTTATTTTGGTCTCTAACATTCTATTCCCTTCACAAATTCTCTCTCATATCTTTTATCCAAACACCATGTAAGAGAATTCAAAATCTCTTGTGATAAGTACATGATGTGCTTAATGGAGCCTATGATTGCAAACTTCATATATTTCAATGAGAAACAAAACACATGTTTTAAGATTAAATTTTTTTTTTTTAATTTTAAAAACATTACTCACCTGCTTAATTAGTCAAACAAGTAATGAGAGTTTTTTTTGTTATCTATTTTTTCCCCTCATTGAAATGCTACAATCCAAACGGTGTAAGCATTAGTTTGAATCTGTGTTTTTAACCAACGAATATGAATACTGGAGGGTTTATATCTACAAATGCAAATCATTTTATGCATATTCAGTGGTCAGTTCTGTGTCCACAGCATTATTGGCAACGAAATATAATGCTTATTTAGCATTAATTTTTTTATTTTTATTTTTTTTTGGAATAAGAAGAAGAGTAAGAAAATGGAAAGCAAGAAACAACATGAAGATGAAGATTTGTACCTGTATAGAGAAGCAAGGAGATGCAAAGAACAATGGTAAGGACAGTGATGGCAATGATAAGGAAAACAACCAGTAAAAAATAGTAGCAAAACTAAAAGAACAATTCCACCCTCTATTAATTCATATAAATGGCTTTTTTCTTCAAAGCCATGAGAGTTGGAAGGGGTAAAATAGAAATTAAAGGCTGAGGATATTGCTAGGGTTGTATTGTATTATTGAATTTGTAAATGGAAACACCCAAATTATTTGGTACAACAGCAAGCAAGAGATGACACAGTAGGTCCTATGCATACACCTCCCTTGTGGTACCCTTTGGTAATGCAAGCTTTGTTACAGTCTGCAAATTGTGAGCAATCACCTATGCAAGCTTCCTGTGCAAAGAATGCTTCACCTGTCATCATTAACCCATATTAAAAATCCTCATTATTAGGAAAACAAAATATTTACAAAAATTAAAAAGCTAAAACAATGTGTTAATAAGAGTTTGAATTATCTTTAGTTAAGTACAGGGTCCGGTCCATTTTTTTTATGAGAGATGTGGAGCTCAATCACTATCTATGTCATAAAAATGTATTGACCGAATAATTAATTAGATGGAGGCTCTTATAGTAAGTACATGAATTAAATTAATGTGTCTATGACGTGCTTCATGGGACCATGATTGCAAATTTCAATAGTTCGTGAGGTGTAATAGGTAAGAAAAAAAAAAATGATAAAATTATAATTTCTCATCTAGAAAAAATTTCTAATTTCTTATTATTTTGTTTGGATGAACAATAAACAACAAATGGCATGTGTCTTTATTTTATTTGCTTTGTATTTAAATGAGTAATTTATTTATTGTAAAAAAAATTCAAAGTGTAATTATCGTTTCTTACCAAATCTTATCATTTTGTGATGAACAAAACATGTTCTTTAAAAATAAAAATAAAAAGTTTAATTTTTTTTTTTTTTTCTTTTTTCACCATTTTTCATCATCTTAATCATCCAAACAAATAGTCGAAGATCTTTTTACTCTATTTCTTTTATTTTCTTCTAAACCATACAATCCAAACAAACTGCAAAACGAACAATGTTCTATTAGACAACCAACTGAGCATTGGCTTGGGTCTGCAATTTTTAACCAACCGAATACACATATTGGAGGGTTCATATCTATAGATCCAAACCATTTTATGCATATTCAGTGATTCGTTTTTGGTTCGAAATATTAGGCTTATTTAGCATTATAAAAAAAATAAAAAATAAAAAAAAAGTGAAAAAGAAAAGGAAAAGAAAAGTAAGAAACCACATGAACAGAGGAAGCTTCGGACCTGAACTCAGAAGCAAAGAAATGCATAGAAACCCCATGAAGAGGCAATTGGTGCCAAAAGCCATTTTGCAGAGGTTTTTGTGATTTTTTCTTCGACAATTTGTGTTTTTTTTTGCAAAGGTCTTCTTGAAAAAACTTATAATCCAATAGGTCTTGTGATTTTCTTATATACACATTTACCCCCAATCTTAATTAATTAAGGAAAATGCTAGAGGTTCCAAATTTTCTACCAAATGAATGACCAAACCTCTCACATGGATGTGGGGCCCACAAAAAAAAGTGGCCCCCACACCCATGTGAGAAGTTTGGTCATTCATTTGATAAAAAATTTTGTATCTCTAGCTTTACTCATTAATTAATAATCTAATTAACGATAATACCATATATGGAAAATCCAATTTACCATAGATTGTGATCATATCTATATGGTTAGAAATTTGAAATTCAAAATAATCTATATCTATACTATATATTAAGCAAAAGGGGGTTTTTAATCCCAAACATTGTGGGAGCTCCAATCTCCTAATCTAAATTTCTTGATTTTTTGATTTAAAAAAAAAAAAAGATCTTAGCATTTATTAACTTCTCCTAACTCTCAAGTCTTACCCTCATAATAACACTTTAATGCATTAAGAACAAATATAAAAAAAATTCTTTGAAATCCAACACATGAATTTCTTAAAAAGTCATAACACATATGATTATTATTCCTCATAATAACACTTTAATGCATTAAGAACAAGTATAAAAAAAAATTTCTTGAAAAATCCAACACATATGATTATTATCAAAATATTAAATTTTAATATAATATAAAAAAAGGAAAAAAGAAAGACATTTAAAAAAAAAAAACATTTAAAAATCACAATTCATATATATAGATAATTGTAAACACAATCCGTGCATAGCACGAGTGATATGCTAGTTATATATTAAGTAAAAGGGGCTTTTTAACCCCAAGGCATGTGGGAGGTCTAATCTCCTAATCCTAATTTTCTAATTTTTTGATTTAAAAAAAAAAACCTCAGCATTTATTAACTTCTCCAAACCCACAATCCCTTTTAACTTTTCTCATAATTATTGCAACACCCTTTTCAATTTCTCTCATACACTATGGTTACAAAAAAAAAAAAAAATAGTGATAAGAATTTAGCTATAGATCTCAAAAAGATATAACATCTAAATTTGAATCTATACTATATATTAAGCAAAAGAGAGTTTTTAACCCCAAGCCTTGTAGGAGCTCCAATCTCCCGATCTAAATTTCTTGATTTTTTTATTTTAAAAAAAAAATCTTAACATTTATTAACTTCTCCCAACTCCCAAGTCTTACCCTCATAATAACACTTTAATGCATTAAGAACAAGTATAAAAAAATTATTTGAAATCCAACACATATGAATTCCTTGAAAAGTCCCAACACATATGATTATTATCCTTCATAATAACGTTTTAATGCATTAAGAACAAGTATAAAAAAAAATTTATTGAAAAGTCCAACATATATGATTATTATCAAAATATTAAACTTTAATATAATATAATAAAAAAACCATTTAATTCATTGAAAAGTTCAGCACATATAATTATTATCAAAATATTAAAATTTAATATAATATAAAAAAGAAAAAAAAAATAAGACATTTAAAAATCACAATTCACATATATAGATAATTGTAAACACAATCCGTGCATAGCACGGGTGATATGCTAGTACCTTATATAAAGAAAAAAGAGTTTCTAATCCATAAGCTTTGTGGGAGCTCTAATATCCCCATATTAATTTTTAAAATTTTTGATTTTTTTTTAAAAAAAAGCCTCAATATTTATTAACTTCTTTCAATCCACATGCCTTTTGAGAGATTTGGTCAAAATTCCCTCATCAGCATTTATTTATTTTTGTCAATCCACATACCTTTTGAGAGATTTGGTCAAAATTAGCTCATTATTATCAATATATATATACAAATAATTATAAATACAACTATGCACGGGTGAAACATTAGTATTATATAAGTAAAATAGAGTTTTTAATGAAAAGGCACCGGTGAAATTCAAAACCTCATACTATTTTTCTAAAATTCTTATTTTTTAAATAATTAAAAAAAATTTCTATTGGTTAACTTTTATTTAATCATTCAAAAAATAGTAATTAATCCATTTAAAAGGAAAGTTAATTAATCTATTTAAAAATTTAAGTAGCTTTTATGCCTTGATTTACATATTTCAAAAGGAAAGTTAATTAATTTATTTAAAAATTTAAATTTGAAAGGAAAGCTAATTATTCTATTTAAAGATTTAAATAGCTTTAATGCCTTAATTTACACATTTTAAAAGGAAAGTTAATTAATTCATTTAAAAATTTAAATTTAAAAAGAAAGTTAGTTAATCTATTTAAAATTTTAAATAACTTTTATGCCTTGATTTACACATTTCAAAAAGAAAGTTAATTAACTTATTTAAAATTTAAATTTATAAATTGAAAAGGAAAGTTAACTAAGATATAAATTTAAATTTGAATTTTTATACTACTAAAATATAGGAATTAATCTACATCTTTCATTTTTCTTGATGTTTAATAATTTTATATGCATCAATATTCCAATCTATATCTATATTATAGCAAACATGCATTCCATTAAAAAAATAAATAAATAAAATCATAAAACCTCCAAAGATTAGTGACATAGATAAAATCAAACAAAATGTGTAGGTCTTAGAGTTTTAAAGTAAAAAATTTATGTTAGAATTTGTTCAAATGTAATTCTCTTAATATTTATAAATTTTTTTATTGATTGACAAAAAGCACCTAAACATTAAGATTATTGTTTTTTTTTTTTTTTTTTTATCATATTGAGTTATTAAAATAAGATGTCTTATAGGCTTAAACCAAAAAATGTTGAAAAAAAAATCGACTTGAACTAAATTTTCTGGACTCATTTTTAATATTTAATCTCATATTAGAACCCTCAAACTAACTCATACCGGTTATAAACCAATAAAGATAATTTTAAATAATCAAGACAATTTTAATGACTAGGTGAATGTCACATTAGCATAAATATTTAGTCAACTAGCTTTCAGGTCACTTTTAATTTTTAGTCCAACACCACAAGTCAATTCTAATCCGTTTTCACATAAGAGTTATGACAACAATTTTAAGTAAACAAATTTTTAAGTTTTACAAAATAAGAAAAAGATAGTATATTAAAAAATATAATTTATTACTACCATATGGTAATTAAAATTATGAAACTTATAATATGAAATGTATTTATATTTTATTGTAAATAAATTTTTTTAATTTATTATTTAAATTTTACCAATTAAATTACGACATGCAGGTTTTTATTAAGAACTTAGGAAATACAATTAATGACATTAGAATAAAAATCTTCTATTAGTGTAACTCTAATAAAAATTAATAAAATTTAATTGATCATAAATCACTTTTACAACATATTTTATATAAATTTTATATTATTATTTTAATTTTGAAACTAATTTTTGATTATTTATTTATACTCGTGCATAGCACGAGTAATATGCTAGTCTATACTTACTATATATTAAGCAAAAAGGGGTTTTTAACCCCAAGTCTTGTGAGAGCTCCAATCTCTCGATCTAAATTTCTTGATTTTAAAAAAATAAAAATCTTAACATTTATTAACATCTCCCATCTCCCAAGTCTTATCCTCATAATAACACTTTAATGCATTAAAAACAAACATAAAAAAAATTCTTTGAAATCCAACACATATGATTATTATCTTTCATAATAACACTTTAATACATTAAGAACAAATATAAAAAAAAATTTCTTGAAAAATCTAACACTTGATTATTATCAAATATTAAACTTTAATATAATATAATATAATAAAAAAAAAAGACATTTAATTCGTTGAAAGTCCAACACATATGATTGTTATCAAAATATTAAACTTTAATATAATATAAAAAAGGAAAAAAAAAAAGACATTTAAAAAAAAACATTTAAAAATTACAATTCACATATATAGATAATTGTAAATGCAATAAAATAGGAGGGCATTCATGTCTACCTATTTTTTTTTAAAAGATCTCCTCTAATATAATAAGATAGCACTTTATTTCTCTCATCTTATAATATATATATATATATATATATATTATCTATACCATATATTAAGCAAAAGGGGATTTTTAACCCCTAAGGTCTGTGAGAGTTTCAATATCCAAATCTGAATTTTCTAAATTTTTTATTTTTTATTTAAAAAAAAATCTTAGCATTTATTGATTTGGTCAAAATCCCCTGATCAGCATTTATTAAATTTTTTCAATCCACATATTTTTTCACATGCCTGTATTTATTAATTTAGTCAAAATCCCCTAATCAGCATTTAAAATCCCATCATACAAATAATTATAGATAAAATCCATGTATAATTACTGCAATACCCTTTTCAACTTCTCTCATACATTATAGTTAGTAATAAGATTGTTAAATTATTTTTGTAAAAAATCTTAAAAAAACATAATTTATATATTTAAAAAAATTTAAAACAAATATAAAATATCAATAATTATCCCGTGCATAGCATGGGTGATAGGCTAGTTATGATTAAGCAAAAGGAGGTTTTTAACCCCAAGGCTTGTGGGAGCTTCAATCTCCTAATTCTTATTTTCTAATGTTTTGATTTTAAAAAAAAAACCTCAGCATTTATTAACTTTTCCAAACCTACAATCCCTTTTAACTTCTCTCATAATTATTGCAACATCCTTTTCAAATTCTCCCATACACTATGGTTACAAAAAAAAAAAGATAAGAATTTAGCTATAGATCTCAAAAAGATATAACATCTAAATTTAAATTATGATTTAATAATATAATTATGTATTTTTTTTTTTATGTATATCTATCAAAATTTTAAATCACTTAATGAGACAAATTAATCAATTTTCCAAAATTATTGATTTTTAATTTACAAAATAGATTAAAAAAAACTATTGACTGATTTATTTATTTAATAACAAAAATATTTCATAATCTCTCCCTCCTAATCTCTCACAAGTTTTCAAAAAAAATATTAAAACTTACATTCCTTTTCTCTTCCCAAAAAAATCAAATAATATTTTTTATTAAAGTTGCAGATATCTACGTGTGTTTTATATATTATATTATAACATAATAAATAAAAAAATCTTTAAAGTTTTTCTAAATAAACTTTAAATCAATAAAACTCACATGTCTATCACATATCTAACTCACATCATAACTTACCTAAATAATAATAATTAAAAACAAATGGAAACCACAGATAAATTAAAAAAAAAAAAAAAAAAAGATATCCACAACTCCATCGTAAATAAGTTGAAAAAAAAAAAACCCGAATAGAAACCACACAAAAATAAAAATAAAAATAAAAAGATATATCTATCTATCTATCTATATATCTATACTATATATTAAGCAAAAGGGGGTTTTTAACCCTAAGTTTTGTGGGATCTCCAATCTCCCAATCTAAATTTCTTGATTTTTTGATTTTAAAAAAAATATTAGTATTTATTAACTTCTTCCAACTCCCAAGTCTTACCCTCATAATAACACTTTAATACATTAAGAACAAGTATAAAAAAAATTCTTTAAAATCCAATACATATAAATTCCTTGAAAAGTCCCAACACATATGATTATTATCTCTCATAATAATACTTTAATGCATTAAGAACAAGCATAAAAAAAAAAAATTTCTTGAAAAGTCTCACACATGTTATTATTATCAAAATATTAAACGTTAATATAATATAATAAAAAAAAGATATTTAATTCTTTGAAAAATTCAACACATATGATTATTATCAAAATATTAAACTTTAATATAATATAAAAAAGAAAAAAAAAAAGACATTTAAAATCAAAAAAAAAAAATTAAAAGTCACAATTCACATATATAGATAATTATAAACACAATACGTGCATAGCACGGGTGATATGCTAGTAGTTATATTATATATTAAGTAAAATGGGGTTTTTAACCTTAAGGTCTGTGGGAGTTTCAATATGTCAATTCTAATTTTCTAATTTTTTGTTCTTTTTTTAAAAAAATTAATCTCAGCATTTATTAACTTCTCTCAACCCACAAGACTTTTTGACTTCTCTCATAATTACTGCAGTACCTTTTCCAAAACAAATCATTTGTATATTAAAAAAAAAATAAAACAAATATAAATATAAATATCTATATCTATATATCTATCTATTTATTTATATCTATCTCTAACCCACAAGTTTTGTGAAAGTTCCAATATCTAAAGCTTAATTTCTTAATTTTTTTGATTTTTTTTTTAAAAAAAACTTAGCACTTATTAAATTCTTCTAAGTCTTTTTAACTTCTCCAATACACACACTCTTTTTAACTTTTCATATACATATTGCAAACAGTGAGCCTTCTTTTTGTTTTCTCTTTTTTGACTTTTCCTTTTGTTTACTGTTTTAATATTGTAGTTAGATAGCATATAAAAATATTTGTGATTTGTCTAGTGAATAAAAAATTATAATTTGATTTTTTAATATGATTGAAGTTAGATAAGTATAAACCCTCACAAAGAGAAAAATGTGATTATAATTAGTTGAATGATTCTTTTTTTTAATGTGATTGTAGTTAGTTTAATAGTTCTTTTTTTCATTTATTTATTTTATTATATGAAAAATGTGATGTGATTTTAATTTGTTCAATGGCTCTTTTTTTTAATATGATTGTTGTAGTTAGTTCAATAATTTTTTTTAATGTTATTTAATCTTTTTATTTACTATTTTAATTTTATTTTTGATTTTTTAATATGATTGAAGTTAGATAAATATAAACCCTCACAAAGAGAAAAATGTGATTATAATTAGTTGAATGATTCTTTTTTTTAATGTGATTATAGTTAGTTTAATAGTTCTTTTTTTTTCATTTATTTATTTTATTATGGAAAAAATGTGATGTGATTGTAGTTTGTTTACTGGCTCTTTTTTTTTTTAATATGATTGTTATAGTTAGTTCAATGGTTTTTTTTTTAAATGTTATTTAATCTTTTTATTTATTATTTTAAATATGATTGAAGTTAGATAAACATAAACATTTACAAAGAAAAAAATGTGATTGCAGTTAGTTCAATGGTTCTTTTTTTTTTTTAATATGATTATAATTAGTCAATGGTTCTTTTTTTCATTTATTTATTTATTTTATTATGGGAAAAATGTGATGTGATTGTAGTTTGTTAAATGGTTCTTTTTTTTTTAATGTGATTTAATCTTTTATTTACTATTTTAATGGTTTTTCTTTACAATCTATCTATCTATCTATCTATCTATCTATATCTATATCTATACTTTTATACTATATATTAAGCAAAAGGGGGTTTTTAACCCCCAAGGCCTATGGGAGCTTCAATATCCCAATCTGAATTTTATAAATTTTTTATTTTGTATTTAAAAAAAAAACAGCATTTATTGATTTGGTCAAAATCCCCTGATCAGCATTTATTAAATTTTTTCAATCTACATGTCTTTCCACATGCCTACATTTATTGATTTGGTCAAAATCCACTAATCAGCATTTAAAATTCCCTCATACAAATAATTATAGATACAATCCATATATAGTTACTGCAGTACCCTTTTCAACTTCTCACATACACTGTAGTTAGTGATAAGATTGTTAAATTATTTTTATAAAAAATCTTAAAAAACATAATTTATATATTAAAAAAAATCTAAAATAAATATAAATATCTATAAGTATCCCGTGCATAGCACGGGTGATAGACTAGTCTAATTAATGACAATACCATATATAAGTAATCTATCATATCTATATAGTTAGAAATTTGAAATTCAAAATAACATAATTTATGACAATATCATAAATGGGAAATACAATGTTCACTACTAAAACGGTGTTTTTTTGCAACCGCTATAAGCCGTCGCAAATAATAAAAGTATAGTCACAAAAGACCTTTTGCGACAGCTCATGCGACAGCAAATGGAAGTCGTGAATGTGGGGGTTACAAATACTTTTTGCAACCGCAAAATAGTAGTCAAAAACTATTTGCGACCGCCTAACTTACTTATGGGAACTAATGTTTTGCCGTCACAAAAAAATTTAAAAAATGCCTATAATGTATTAGTGACCATCTTGTCACCGTCGCAAAATTTTTTTTAAAAAAGGCCTATAATGTTTTAGCAACCTATATTCTCATATATATATATATTCAAATATTATATACAATAAATGTAAAGTGATATTTACAAAAATTCTAATACTCATGTATTAATTTCCATCACTTCCCTCAACAAAATTATCTTTCTTCAAAAAAAAAAAAGTGTACATACAAAATATAAACTTTTATACATGCAAAATAAATATCCATCAACCATCCTTAAAAGTATGTATACAAAATACTAATAGATTCAAGTACTCAAAAAAAAAAAAAACAAAACAAAATAAAACAAAACAAAAAACAAATCTCACTTTAGCTCTCAATATCACCCACTCAATCATATCAATTACTCCCTCAACACTACGTGCAAAAATATACATCAATATATTCTTGTCCCTTTGAACATCAACTAACAAAGCTAGACCTATTAAAGCAAACAAATCTAAACATCAAATAACAAATAAATAAGCACAAATGTAAGTACTATGCTGCAAGAAGAAGAAGAAATATTAGAATAAAAAGTTTGTATGAACAATGATCTTTTCATGATATTCTTTAACTTCAATTAAAGACCTCTAGAGCATTGAAAGGGTTGCCAATTATTTTACTCTTCCCCAGTGGACCTCATCATGTCAAGTGGTGTTACTTGTTAATCCTATAAATCTCAACTAAGTACAACATAAAGTCACTAACTACAAAGAGATCAAAAACAGGAAAGTTGAGGAAAAAGTAGGACTCAAAATAAAGCTTAAGTTTCCCCCTTAAAAAGCACCTCTGGAAACAACCGATCCTAAGACTCAGTTGTGAGGATCTCATTTAAACATTGCACCCAAAATAGTAAATCATCCAAAGTATAAAATAATATGAATGGATTATTAATCAAATTGCTTTATAAAATTTACATAATAAATTAATCGAGCTAATAAAATAATTGGCTAAACAATGACAAAAGAGCATTGTTGATCAATTTAACACCATTGAGTACTTCATTGGCAAGAATATCCCATCAAAAAAAGTACTGATCAAACAAATGTCCCACTGCATCAATACAAATACCATACGAACAGGTCATTTCATGACAGATAAGTTATTACATGAACCATTCTTCATGCTCAAAGAAAGTAAAATATATATATATACTAGATAACTTATCTGATCGACTTAATCTACAGACCAAGTCCATAGTCAATTGTAACAATATCTCTATTCATCAAATGAACTAATAAAGTTAGAAAAGCACCTTACCTACAATTTGTTGGTATAATGTGTTAATAATTTCCATATGTATATATATTTATAAACTTGATAAAATGTAAAATTCATCAATTTGTAAGTATTGCACCTCTCTCAAGCTCGTACTCCCAGCCACACCCTGTGACTCTAAGAACAAAACACGTGCCGTCAAGTTCTCGATCGTTGTAGTGAACCTAGACTCAACGTCTTGTGTAACATGTCATGTGCTCTCATCAATAAATGAAGGGGCTTTTGATGATTGGGATGGGCTGCTGCCTCGCACCTACTCCGCACTCTAGGGCACTCCTCTCCCATTAGTCTTGCAATACCCATTTCTATCCTTTCTAACAATTTTATGGTAAATCCCATTGCAATACTCAGTCGTCTGTTGCTCCTTAGGAACTTTCCAAAGATGCGCATTGTATTCCTCCTACATTTTGAAAACATAAGGACAATGTTTGTAAAAAGCAAAATATGTAGAAACTTTTAAACCATAGACATACCACAATTGCCACTACATCGGGATCATTCAAGTTGTGTGCCCTCTTCCAAAGACTCATCTTATCTATCTGCTTCCCTTTATGTGTCATCTGTAATTTTTTTCAAGTTAGGAGCTCAAGTCTTCATAACATAATAAGTTGTAAGTGCAGCACTAGATCAATACATTGAAACGAATATCTGAAAAAGATGTCATTCTAGTCATATGTGGAGGCCCATGAAATCCCTAATTAGAAGAATTTTTCTTTGCAATCTCCTATGACATTGGTTAGAATATCAAACATTAGTTATTTATCATTAAAACATTAATGAAAATTTTATAAAGAATACTTATACCTATACTTTTGTACTTGCCCAATATTGCACAAGTTTCCTTCATTGGGTTGGCACTATGTTATTAGGTACTCTAGAAGCAATGTTCAGATCATTCTTAAATGGAACCCAATACTTGGACTTTGTCTTGCTTTTATGATCTTTCCATGATGTCTTACAAACTCGCATATAAACCTCCTTGAATTCATCTGAACAGTATACCAAGTTGTCCTACAAAGCACAAATTGAAAGCCAATTTCATCGTTATAATTATAGAGCATACACAAATTCACAAGTAAATGACAAAAATTAGAGATCCACAAACCATCACACAGCCTATTGTAGCTCGACTATTCGTGCTCCTTTCGGAAGATGACTAGCCCTACAGTATCAAACTCCCACGATTCTTAATCTGATCTCACAAGTGCAATGTGAAATAGATAAACACCAAAGAGTCCAAATCTGGCAAATCTTTTGAAAAATAGATTTTGAATCAAAAATGCCAAAAATGGACTACTTTGCCAAATACAGAGTTGCCATCTAAATGATTTTTAAAAAATTTAGGAAACCCATGACTCGTGCCAAAGACTACATGTCCGTCATCACCAAGATTGTCTCGTCTCGGGAACTTAAGTACGAGAAGGGAAGGCCATGAATTGAGCACCTCCGCTCACCTGATCAAAGATCAGCCTCTACTAATCATGATGTGAATCTTATTTACATTATGTGCTCTTATTCCAGTTTATTAGGCTAACTTACTATGTGATGCGCACACAAGTATAGACCATTTTGCCAAAATTGGAACATTTGATTTCATGTTTATTTTTTAAAAGAGTTTGTGTATGTACCACTTTGAAAAAGTGGGCTCAAATGTACATTAAATCAAACTATCTCAATTCAAGCAACTAGCTTTCATCCATAGACATTCAAACAGTTTATCACTTAAGCACTTAGCCTTATGGTGAACATGTTTTGACATGGTAACAACCACACGCATGCAATATGTTAAAACAAATAAAAGCTAACCTAGTACTTCAAGCCAAAATAGATCACAGAGTTAGAAAAATGCGTGATCCTAACTATGCAATGTGACTAATGCAACACATACAATATGCAATTACTAGGCTCGGCTACTAATATGGCATATGAATCAATTTGATAGCATGCAGTCTAAGCACGTATTCAAAGAATATTTAACTACAATGCAAGTTAGAATGATGCGCCGAGCGCAATGCATGCAAGACAATGGATGCAAGGCATGAAAGATGCTAAACGAAACATGATGCCCTAAACTAACCATCATAAGCAAGTAAATAAAAAAGAGAAAGACGTGAGGTTAGAAGACATACACATTATTACAACTGTGCCCTCGCGCAAGAGGGTCCAAATAAACTAGCTAGCTAAGTTAATTAACTAGCTATTCCAAAATGAATTAACTAATTATTAAATAAACTAACTATGCTAGCTAGTTATCACAAAACCAATTAATTAATTAACTATTCTGTGGAACTAACTAATTAATTACACTAGTTAATTAATTACAAATTAGAATTAACTAATTAATTACAACATGAAAGAAGTAACTAAGCTAACTAATCAGCCTCGGGAAGCGAGGAATGCTCATGCATGCGCGGATGTCCACCCGAAAAGCCCACTGTTCTGCTGCTAAAATGCCTCTGTTGCACAGTTAGAACATTTCACTGTTTTTTACCTCACCGCCTGCTTTTGTTAGAAAAGTTGCTGCTCAATTTAACAAAATTGGCCGGCAGGCTAGAAGTAATGGTGTAGACGTCACCGAATGTCCCAGGAGGGAATCCCCTGTTTTGTTCATTTGGGCTCACTACAGTTCAGGACTCATTGTCACGGTCCTGTATCTAATCTCGTAGAGTGCAATGCAAGACCGATGAATCATCCAAGAGTCCAAATTCGGCAAATCGTTTTTGAAAACAGATTTTTTGAAAGAAGTGCAAAACATGGACTGCTTTGCCAGATACAGAGTCGCCACCTAAATATTTATTTGGGGGGAGATTTAGGAAACCCTGACTCGTTGCCTAAGGCCACGTGTCCGTCATCACCAAAGTTGCCTCGGCTCGGGAACTTGGGTACGATTGGGGAAGGTCAGCTATGAGCACCCTCGCTCGCCCGATCAAAGATCGGCATCTACTAACCATGATATCTAGTTTTAAAAACATTATGCATTGTTATTCCGGTTAATTAGCTAATCTTACTATGTGATGCGCATAACACAAAAGTATAGACTAGATCCCCTAATTTGGAACAAAGCATTGCATATCCGCTCGTTTGAAAGACAGTTTGAAATTTGTTACTCGCAAGTAGGCTAAAACAAGGATTTCAACGAGTTGTTCCAACTCAAACAATCCAACCTCCACCCACAGGCATTCAGGTAGTAAATCAACAAAGCAGTTAGCCTCATGGAAAGCATGCTTTCATGTTAACATTCACACTCATACGAGATGCTAAAGCGTAAACACTCACCTAGTACTCCAAGCCAAAACAAGGAACATGTTAGTAATCAAATGTATGATCCAAGTCCATGTTAAGGTGGCTAATGCATCACAGGCAAAATGCAGCTAGAATAGGCTCGGCTAATCTATGGATGGCATGTGAAATGCGGTAGATGACATGTATTCAAGTTAGATTTGAACTACTATGCAATTAGTATGATGCGCCGAGCCCGGTGCATGCAATACAAATGAATGGATGCAAACATGCTATCATAAGTATGCTAATCAAAACATGTCCTAATACTAACCATCAAAAGCAGGTAAGTAAAAGGGAGAAAGAAGTGGGGGCTGGAAGACATGCATCACACACACGCACGCTTATTACACAATTCGCCCTCTCTCGGAGGGACCAAAAGAATAATACAAATTTAACTAACTAACAAGTCAATTAAATAGTTACATACCACTTAACTAGTTAAGCAAATTAACTAAGCTAATAAAGCGGTAAAAACAGCCTCGAGAAGAGGGTCCAATGCATGCGTGCCCGGCTCCGCTCGGAAATCCACTACCATGCACAAGCTATCTCTGTTTGCACTGTTTTATGCCTCTGAAGACTGCACAAGTCCCAAAGTTGCTTCTGAGATACTCCCTGAGGGTTATGGGAGACCATCGGCCAAAAGGGTCACCGGCCATGGAAAAGTGGTCATCGACCACCTATGATGCTCTCGGCCATCCATTGTTGGTCGATCGGTACTGAGAATGGTCGATCGACCATCTATTCCTGCAAAACCCTGTTTTGACAGCAGCAGAGGGCAGACAAAGCATGGCAATGCATTTTCAAGCAAGTGTTTGCACAACCACCCTCCCTATCATGTTTAAGACTTAGGGGAGTATGGTACTCAATCCTCGGGCCACCGATCGCGCATTTCAATGCGTGATGGCCCAAGAGGCCAAGTGTGCAATCTCAATGTTAAATGAAATGCACACCAAACAAACAAGGGGCCCAACCTCTATCATGGTGATTCAAGAGGCAAGACATGCATGCAAAATGCAACCTAAGCATGCGAGCTAAGTATGCAATATGAGCATGCAAACAAACATGCAAGCATGTGAGCATGCAACAATATTCAAACATGTAACAACATGTTGAGTGACCAAAAGAGAGAATGCATGCCAAACGCATTACAACCTAATCATGCAACAACATGTCATGGATTGAGTACACAATGAGGCACAATTGAACTAGCATGCTACAACATGTAATTCACCAAATATGTAACACGTATGTGACAACATACAAGGCAAACATGCAATAACATGCGGGGATGGACTTACACCAATTTGAGCAGCTCTCAAATAGGCCCAAAATAGTGGCCAAAGTGCTAGAGGATAAGGGACAAAGTCACATGCATGGCGATTGGTCTAATACTTAAGCATAAAGAAGCAACTTTTAAGCACACTTAAAAGGAGGCAAACATGGTCAGATGGCAAGCATTGTAAGCTCTGAAATCATGTTAGAAAAGGTGCCAAATCAATTAAACAAATCAAGCAATGCCTGCAACCAAGCCCAAAAACTCAAGGCTAGCCAAGGGGCTCAAGCCATGACCATACAAACCAAGCCTCAAAGGGCCAAAGGGACTCAAAACAGTCCCAAGGCAGACCAAAATAAGGTCAAAGACACACTTAGATGGCATCTAGATGTCCTATACATGATGGCATGCACAAGGGTCGAAACATGGAGCATAAGACATCAACCTTTTAAAGCACTAAAGAAGCATCAAGTGCAAGCATATAAGCATGCCATACGGACTGAAATGACATAACTAATGGTGCCAAACTACTGAAATGATGCAAATTGAGCATGCCAGAGAATCTAATACTCAAAGGTTACAAGGGAGATTGCATGGTAGCTATACAAAGAAAGTCATGGGTGACCCAAATAACCAAAATCAGACCTTAAGCACACCAAAAACATGCATAAAAGCTTCACAAAGCTAAGCCAAAATCATGCTAGAAAGTCATGGTACATCATGATGCATGTTAAGGCAATTTCATGGCATTACAAGACAAGTATGCAAAGCATGCATGATGTGTCTAAACCAACTTAAAATAGTGCTATAACATGGCAAAATAACCACAAATACCAACTAAGACATGGCCAACATGGACTTAATCAAGGTGCTCACACATGAGGCTAAAATGACAAGTTTTGAAGACAACAAAGAGAGTGGATGGCCCTCTCCTTCTTAGGACCTCAAAACACCATCCTCACCACTGAAATCCAGAGGGATTTCAGTGGTGAGGAGGCCAATACAAGGTGGTCCAGGAGCTCACCAAAAAAAGCACAAAAAGGAGGCCAAACAAGGCCTAAGAGGGGGCAAACAACCTAAAGCTCAAAACAACCTTAAGCAAAGCTCAAAAGAAAGTAAAATCAAAACTTTTACTAGTTATACACTAAGCTTAAAAACAAATGCAAGATAGGTCAAAACCTTGTGCAAAAATAGGGAATAAAGGGGTAAGGTTCTTACCCTTGAAGACCTTCTTCAAGAAAAGAGCTCCAGCACCTTCCTTAGGTCAAAACAAGCCCAAGAACTCCAAGAACAACCCTTTGGCACCTCAACAACCAAGCTATGGTGTAACACTGGATGCCTTAGTGCAAAACTAAGAACAAACACACCTTATACACACACAAACCAAAAGGAGAGGGAGATATAGAGATAGGATGGATACAAGACTCCTAACCCTAAAACCAAACCTCTGGAACTTCTTGGAACCCCTGAGGAGGGAGGAGAAGCCCTCCCTTTATAGGAATTCCAATCTTGCAAAGCTTACAAAACAAGCTAAGTAAGAGTGAAATCCCTCAATACACGTGTATGGAGGGGGTGCATTGTGGATGCCAGCTATTATAACTGGCATAAAATATCTGCCAAAAGCAGATGAACAGTGGTCAGCTAGCCAAAAATGACAAATTGACCAAAACAATGGTCGGCCGACCATAAAGAGTGCCGACCGGCCATCACCAATGGCCAGTAGCAACAAAACAGGGCCGGTGGCCTCAAGCCATGGCCGGTGAGGTATGGGGATGGCTAATAAGCTTCCTCTACCCTCAGAAGCAAAACAACAAGTGTTTGGTGCAAAACCAAGCACAGAACAGTCAAGTTGAGAGTTCCTAAGGCAAGGCACGTAGCCGAGACCTCCGAGAACTCAAAACAAACATGAACATTCAAACGGTGACGTCCAAGTCTTAAGGATGGTCAAAAAATGGGTGTCTACAGTTGCCCCTCTTTGACAGAACTCGAAAGTCATTACAATGACGGGAGTGAGTGTCAAAGCCCTGAGACGACCCATTTTTGACAAGGCCGAAGACTTAGACAAAGCATACAAGCTACAGACAAAGATATACGCCCGAAGGCAGGGGCAAAATGCAAAACAATGCACAAAGCCGAGCATAACTTATGATCATGCAAAGAAAGTTGTAACGAAGCAAATCATGCAACAGTTTTAAGCAATCAAACACAAATCCAACCACATTAGAATGCAGAAAGGATGTAAGAGAATTATGTAATTCTCGCTACGTCTCACATGGAGAATACAATACCTATCCGGTTCGTCTGGTCGTGCCAGCTTCAAATGAACCGTACATACAATATCGTGCCTGAAAAAGAAAGAAACTTAACAGGTATAATATTGTTAGCAACATGCATAACAATGCAATCTAAAACTGCGTGACAATGCGAGTGAAGGGGTGCATGACAATGCAATCTATGCGTAGCGCATAACAATGCGGTATGGATGCATGATAATGCAACATTTACAAAACCATGTATAAAATAATGCAAATGATATGCAATGCATTTGAGATGATCAAACCATAAGCAGTACAAAACCACACAAATATTATAAAGATAATGGAGATGCAAAATTCGTCTACCATAGAAAAGGTGCCGACACCCTCAAACCACAATCCCATCAGTGGAATAGGCGAGTACACATGCAGAACTATGTGTGTGTAAACGGAACACAAGATACAAGTAATTGGATGGGATGACATAAGTGAGGCATGCTCTGCTCAGGAAAGTCCATGATCCTAAATGCTAGATGCAACAAACTACACTACAATGCCATGAATGCAGTGGATAGGGCGCGTGGCCAAACCGCATCTTGCCTAGGAAAGGCATGGACACATACAAACCGCGTTTAACACGGAAACGGTGCCGTCACCCTCAATACTAGGTGCGTACACATAATATCATAACTGTGTGTCAACGTGAAAAGTATGGGCACATACCAGACCAAGCTCAACATGGAAAGGCGCAAGCCATAGATGGATAATGCAGTAAATGCAAACAACGAAATGCATGACAATGCAAGTGGAGGCAATACATGCATGTCAACGCAAGTGAAAAGTGCATGACAATGCGGGTGGAAGCGAAACCTGTGTGTCGACACAAGTGAATAGTGCATGACAATGAAGGTGGAAGCGAAACATGCGTGTCGACGCCAGTGAAGAGTGCATGACAATGCGGGTGGAAGTGAAACATGCGAGTCGATGCAAGTGAAGAGTGCATGACAATGCAGTTTGAAATATAAACACATATAAGTAAAGCATAACGCGACAACGCATGCAATGTGTATAGGAACCTGAACGCATATAAGTAAAGCATAACGCGACAACACATGCAATGTGTATAGGAACTTGAATAGAAGAGTGCAATGCAACCTAAGAATGCGAAACAACGCGGGTGGACGGGAGGATGCAAGACAATGCAACCTAGAATGCGAAACAACGCGGGTTTATGGGAGGATGCAAGACAATGCAACCTAAGAATGCGAAACAACGCGGGTGGACGGGAGGATGCAAGACAATGCAACCTAAAATGCGAAACAACGCGGGTGGACAGGAGGATGTAAGACAATGCAACCTAAGAATGTGAAACAACGCGGGTGGGGGAGATGCATAACAATGAAAATGTGACACGCATGACAATGCAAGCTAAAGAAATGTATGACAATGCGAGTGTGGCGTGCATAACAATGCAAGATAGAGAAATGCATGACAATGCATGGTATGGAAAATGCATGACAATGTGACCTAAAGAATGTGCATAACAATGCAAGTATAGCATGCGTAACAACGCATAAAACATATGCATAACGATGTGAGTGAAACAACATATAACCAACACACGTTTTCGACAAAACGTTGTAAAGAAAATTCTGAATCTCGCAAGAGACAAAAGGATACAAAAAGGATACGAGAGAGGATAGACCTTGCGCGTATCGAGTGCTACGCACAAAAGACACAGCTCGAGGTCAAAACGGAGACTGGTTAAGCTTCAAAAATGCAGTTTCTTGCACTGTGTTAAGAAAAGGAGGTTCCAAACCACATCAATGACCTAAACAAGGGTGTAGGAGGTTCACCGGCCATCGGGAGAGTCCACCGGCCACAAAATAAAGCCAATGGCCAACTTTTTGGCCGACCGGCCAACAATGTGGCCGACCAGCCAAAAATGCCTGTTCGAGACAGTTTTGTCCTTTTGGCCATGGGTCTTTAAATATAGGGCTTTTAGCCCTATATTTTCACTTGCCTCTTGGTCAAATATCTCTCTCCTCTCTCTCTGGGTTATTTTCCAACCTACATTCCTCGTTTTTCCTCAGTTTTTGAGCCCGTTTCGTCGTTCGATTCGGGAACACCTCCTTGTTTCGCACGTTTTGAACCAAACAAATATTGGTTTCGGTGCATTTTTCTCGATTTTCACCACTCGGGGTTTGTTTACCTAGAGTTTACCTTGATTCTGATGCCTTTTCCGTACTTCGAGCTTTCTGTCCATTTTTCATCCTCTCGAGGCTAACTTTTCAGTTGACTTTTCACATTCTCGCCCGGTTTTCACACTTCCGGCCATGTTCGCACCTTTCTCGACATAGCAGAGAGCAGAGAAGGCAGAGAGCTGGGTGGCCAGCGCTGCCTACGATGATGACATGTAGAGGGCAGGGTGGGGAGACTTATTAGATCCCCATCGCTCCCCCTCCGGCTGATCATGAGTTAGTTGGGTTCTACGACTTGCCCCCAATATGTACTACTGCATTTTGTATTCTGTACCGTCATTTCATTTCATTCTGTTTGATATTCTGCAGAATACTGATGCACACTTTTGCAGGCTTCCTTCGAGTATACTCGCTAGTCCCTGGAGTTGACCGCCTCCGTGATGGGGATGTTACAGTGGAGCTTCAACCTGCTGGCTATTTACAGTATCCCGGTAAGCTCTTTCAACCATAATCTCAAACCGTGCATAATCTGACGTATCGCATTATCAACACAGTACTTAATACACGGCCTTTACGACATTTGACACACTATAACCCGCAGATTGTTCACAGCATTGCTCATGGCATTCATACACTGCACTTAGTCACTGCATTCTATATTCATACTCTGCTCACAGCATTTATACACTGTACTTATACACTGCATCCTGCACTGATATACTGCTCACGGCTTTCATACCCTGTACTCATACACTGCATCCCGTATTCATATTTTGTTGCGCATAGCATAACTGATGCATTTACCATTTGTCCTTTTCAGGCCCCATTCCAGATTCCGACTGTAGGAGGTGCTTCAGCTGGACCTTCTGTTCCTGCTCAAGGAGGAGGGCGAGGCACAAGATATCCTCAAGACAAAGCGAGGCGCACTCATGTTGGGAGCAACTCTCGAGCACCGATCCCAGACGATGATGAGTCCGAGACAGAGGCAGAGGCGGAGTCGTCTGAGGAGGAGACCGAAGATGACTCGAGCTTGGGTTCAGATGATGGGTCCGACGACGATTTTCCTGGACCTTCGTCCAGGAAAAGAATGAGGACAGACTCTCAGGCCTGACATAATTGATGTTGATTCAGACTTTTGTTGCCTTTTTTCTTTTTCTTGCTTTGCTTTTCTTTTTGCTGATAGCTTGAGCGCACTGTACTGCCGCAGGCAGGTTTTATTTTTCAGAACTATATACTTTGCAAAGATGATGGAATGAGACAAGTTTTTTTGTTGAAAAAGGTGTTGCATTTACCATTCCACGCATCGCATTGCATTGCATCGCATCATATTACATAACAATGTAATCGAATGGAAATTGAACATGCACGTGTTACCAGGTTTGGTAGTGAGCCAACATACCAAATTGACTCAACAAGCAACAATAAAACCTCGACAAGTTTACAACTCGATAAGCAAAGAGCAACAACCCGATAAACAAAATTGCGACAACTTGGTAATCAACTGAGCAACAACTCGATATGCAAATGAGTAACAACTCAATAAGCAAATGGGTAACAACTTGATAAGCAAGTGAGCAACAACTCAATAAGCAAATGAGCAACAACTTGATGAGCAAACGAGCAACAACTCGATAAGCAAATAGAAGTAACACCAGGTGTGACTTTGTATAATCATCACCGGAAGGCACTGGAAGTGGAACCAATCACAAGTTCCCAATATGTTCAACACATAGACTGCCCATTCTGAACACAACCCGTAACACAACGCTTGGTTCCTTCAGCACACAACTCATACAACACACTGCTCATTTTGAACATTCAACCCATAACACAGCACTTGGTTTATCCTGTATACGGCTAATCTTGGACAAACAGTCCAATCTGAAATATCTAGAAAGCCCTCCCTTTATAGGAATTCCAATCTTGCAAAGCTTACAAAACAAGCTCAACAAGAGTGAAATCCCTCCATACATGTGTATGGAGGGGGTGCATTGTGGATGCCAGCTATTATAGCTGGCATAAAATATTTTCCAAAAGCAGATGAACAGTCGTTGGCCAACCAAAAATGACAAATTGACCAAAACAATGGTCGGCCGACCATAAAGAGTGCCGACCGGCCATCACCAATGGCCGGTAGCAACAAAACAGACCGGTGGCCTCCGGCCATGGCGGTGAGAGATGGGGATGGCTAACAAGCCTTCCTCTACCCTCGAATAAAACAACAAGTGTTTGGTGCAAAACCAAGCACAGAACAGTCAAGTTGAGAGTTCCTAAGGCAAGGCACGTAGCCGAGACCTCTTAGAACTCAAAACGAACACGAACATGGATGATCATCGAGTATTCAAACGGTGACGTCCAAGTCTTGAGGACGATCAAAAATGGGGTGTCTACAAGTGGCCGGCCGGCCACAAAAGGTAGCTCGTCATTCAAAAGAAGTGGCCTGTCGACCAGAAAGAGTGGCCTGCCGGCCACTAAAGCCTGGTTCCTCCTATTGCAACAGAAAGCATATAGAGCACAAATAGGGTATTCTCATGGTATGTTCGTACACCTTACCCCTCCTTATCATCAAACAGCTTAAAGGAGTGGCAAGCTCAATTCACAAGCCATCAATCGATGCAATTTCATTGCATGATGGCCTATGAACCAAGGTGTACAATTTCAATAAATGCACAATAAAAGACTCTCAAACCTTCTCCCTATCATGGATTGATCAAGGGAAGTGGTTGACATTGGAAACTTGAACCATTTCATCACTAGCAAGTATGAAATACCTCAAGTTTCCATATGTTCAATTAACGTCCGATTGAACACCAAATTTCTTATTATCTTGCATCATTTTTTAATCCCAATTTTATTACTTCATTGTAATTACTAACCATTCCATTGTTCATTAAGTCCAATAGTGATCTTTAAGTCCTCTAATGGAAAGAAATATCAAACAAAGAGTTGTTGTTGTTTTGGGCATTAGAGAAGTGTCATGCCATTGGTAATGAACCCCCAAAGGGATTAAACCATTAAGCACAATACCTCAATCTCAAGCTTAAACAAGCCATTGGTTTGAAACAACTTTCAAAAGAAAGAAAAAAGTTAAGAAAGGAGGGAGGCTGTAAAAGTCAATACAAGTATGGAAAGTAAGAAATAAATGCTATCAACTCAAATAAGTTGGTGTTTAAGGTCTAACCACCAAGCCTATAAGGACCATTATACTATAAGCATACTATACAAGGCTTAAATGAAATAAACACCTCGAAACAGTCCTAAATTAGACTAAAACAGTGCTAGAATTGATGTAAAAAAAGCTAAAAGAGTAAGCTAAAATAATGGTGAATGTAAGCTAGTAAACAAGCATAAGGAGCGGTGGCTAACCCTTCTATTTTTGGGACCTCAAAACAACATTTTTAGCCTCTAAAAACCTCTGAAAATCAGTGGTAAAAAGCTAAAAAAAAGTTGATGAAGAGATGGGAAACACAAGGGAAAAAGCTTATGAGACAAGATTCAAAGAAGTGTGATTAACCTCTCCACCTTTGGTAGCTTAAAACTACAAGTTTTAGCCCATAAAAACAGTGTAAAAACAGCCCAAAAACAGTAATAAAAGATAGGAAAGAAGTAGTGCAGAGATGCCCAAAATTATACATCTTAAAGCAAGGTAACTCTTTTGTTCACAAACCACAAAGCATACACTCTCAAGGGCTGAAATTTGGACTCAATAATCTCAACAATGAGAGCTCCAATATTGGTTTAGGAAATGTTTGGGTAAGGTGTGTATGTTGCAAGATAGAGATAGAGAGAGAATTTCAAAAATTTGGCCTTGTGTAATTTTTTGTGACCTCAAAACAAGAGGAAAGGTCAAGTATATATAGAAAAACAACCTTCTGTGTCGAAATATCTATATAGGAACAGCTGGAGCTTTTGGGGGACAGCTAGCAACAAATATCTGGGTTTTACACAAGTGGCCGACAAGCCAGAAGTAGTGGCCGGCCGGCCACTAATAGTAGGCGGCCATCCACAAATAGTGGGTTACTAGCCACAAAAATCTGCTTCTAAGTCCGACTTCAAAAGGGCATATCTCCTTCATCCAGACTCGGTTTTAGGTCATTCTTAAGTCTAAATTGAAGCCCCAAAAGTCTACTTTCCAATGAAAGTATCCTCACATCTAAATTTTAAGTGTGTAAAGAGATATACCTATTTTAGTGAAGGTTGCTTATTTCTATCTTAATCAGATTGATGCCTAATTTCAAACGATCATATCTCCCTAATCTGGACTTGGCTTTAGGAGATTCTTAAGTCTAAATTGAAACCCCGGAAGTCCAATTTTCAATGGTGGTGGCCTCACAACTAAACTCTAAGTGTACAAAAAGATATGCCTATTTTAGTGAAGACTACCCAATTCTCTTTTAACGGTTTCATGCTCAACTATTTCCCCAACTAGTTTTCTTCCCTCCCCTCCTATTTTCTTCAACTCCAAACCTATAAATAAGATGTTTTAAAAGATTTTTCAAAGAGTTCACCTCCCTTTCATTTATTTCCACTTTGTCCTTACTCGGTTTACTGAAAAGTGCAATATTTTAAATGAAATGCGAGCCTCGAAACATCATAGAAACATTTGAAAAAATATTTTGAAAAAGTAGGTTTTAAGGTCTAAAATAGTTTTGGTCAAAAATGGGGTGTCTACACCTATTAACACTAAATACAATTAACAAGAAATCAAAAATCAAATAACTAATAACCAATAACTTGGAAAAAATCAAAAATCTATGCATAAACCCTAACCCTAATTAGCAAAAGAGAAAACTATATACCTTCACCTCCTGCCAAATATTCTCCTTTATATCAATATGCATCACATTCCAACGAAGATATGTAAATGGGACTCTATGCCCGCTGCGCACGATCAACCCCAATTGTCCCTTCAACTTTTTGTCATCATTCTCCACCAGCTGAAACTTATCATCAAATTTTACTTGGATCTTAGTGCCTGTACCCCATCAAATTTCAAGAGATTAACCATGACTTAATTTGAAGTTCTAGTAATTGGAGTTGATATGAAATTCAAGCCATGAGCACTAGTTCAATCTATAACCATAAGGACTATAAATATATCATTGTCTGTCTTTGTACTCATACATTTTTTTTTTTTTTGTAATTATACATGAAGGGCCTTATGTTTATTAAGACTTTGCCGAGGAACAAACAATTTAAAACCATCATAACTTTTTAGAGAAACAATACTATTGACACACTTGAAAGAGTTTATATTGTACCATTTCATAATTATATCACAAAAAATTGTAATATAAATAATAAAATGGCATTATTTTTTTAAATACAAAGAAGTATTAATTTTTTTTTATCACCATAAAAAGGTGAAACAAAAATCATTATTCATAATATAACCGTAAAAGGTTATAATTAATAGTGTTCTTGTGATTTGTGATTCGTAATTACACAACAATAATTTTTAGCTAATACCACAAAAATTTATTACTTCCATTACAAAAATTCTTAATTTTCTTATGATAAAAGGATGTGAATAATAGTATTTTTCATTATTTTAATATGAGATTTTATTCAATTCTCTGTACTTAACATATATCTGTATATTTGAGAATATAAACACACCATCAAAGTCAACACCACATATATGTATCAGCAAGGCTACAAACTCATAATTATCTACCCAAAATTTATCCAAAAATAAAAATTAATGGTTCAAATTTATTTCACTCATGAAACTCACACTTTATCAATTTAATTCCCACCATACATACCTATTTTGAGCAAATTCTGAATCTCAAATTCTGGGATCTAGCTACATGATTGTCAACAAAACCCACCAACTACACTCAACAATCAAGAACATTCACCATAATCACCAAAAGAAAACAAGAAAAAAAAAAAAAAAAAAAGGGGTCATGCGAGGACTCACAATTGAATTCCACAGGCATCTCTTCTCTTATCTACACTAGAGAGGTTGCATCATATCAAAACAAATATCAATTAAACTCATCAAATAATTAGGATATGTTTGGTTTGGCTTTGTAGAGTGATTTTGGGATTTTTTTTTTTAAAAAAAAAACTTGTTTGGTTTGTAATTTTTTCAAAATAATTTCCAAAATCACTTTTTCTCGCTTACACATCAATCAATCAACCATTTTTTCTCTCTCCTCTCTCCTTTTCAATCAGTTTTTCTCTCACACACATCTACTCAATTACAACAAAATATCAAATCATTCCAAACTCCCAAACTCCAAAACTATTTTCAAAATATACAACCAAACAAACCAAAAAAAATTCTAAACTCTCTCCCCAAAACAATTTTTAAAAACTACTCTCTCAAAACCAAATCAAACATACCCTTAATTTTCCCTTTTGCCAATACATCATCATCTTCAATAGATGTATTTTATATATAACTACTATAGCAGAATAGGAAGAGAAATAAGTACCTATCAATTTGAATCAATAAAAAAATTTCTGAACATTATTATAATTGCCGATTGAAAATATGGAATCAAAAGAGGTTTCCTTGAATGGAAAAAAACGAATCATAATAGGTTTCCTTGAATGCTTGGAAAATGATTAGGAAGTGGTTCTCGAAAAAATAGCTCGTAACGATAAGTGTAGAAATACTTAACGCCTACTTTTTTGGGATTTTTTTATTTTAAAGTGAGTGATAGCAATCTTAAAATGTTATGGAATCTCAAAATTAAGCATTTATGGAAAGTAATTAAAATTAAAATGAAATATGGTAAAAATGTAATGTTATGATGTGTTGTACTTTTTATAGCATTTTATTAGTAGATGCTATAAATGCATCATATTTAATAGCATTTTATTTAAAAAAATGCTATAAAAAGATGTTATTAAAGCTATTTTTTTGTTGTAGTGCATCCAGCTTAAGTGTTGAACCAGCAGTAGCTACAACCTCTTTATTAATCCCTTTGATTTGTATGTATGGATTAGGGACATCATGTAGATGATCAGCCTCTTTATTAATCCCTTTGATTCCAAAAAAGGATTCATGATAGCATAAGTTATAAAGGAATCCCAACGAAGACAAAGCATTAGCTAGAATTTGAAGAAACGACAATTCTTGTGACTTAATTTTAGCAGTAGATTCTTCATATAAACAAGTCAAGCACATAATTCAAATTAGAAGAAAGATAGGGGAAAGGACAATGCCATATAGCATGCGTAAGTCATTAGTTCAAGAAATTGAGGTGTACCTTTTATATGAAACTAATTTGAGAAACTAATATGTAACTATCAACCAAATCAAGGGAGTAACAAACAAAAGAGTTTAGAACCAAGTTCATTTCATTGTGCATCAGACAGGATATCTTCTCAAGAAGATGAGAATAAAAGGACTGTATGGCAACACTAATTAAAACATCCATGTATTATAAGTCCGACGATTATGGTTATTATTGAAAGTACTCTGGTATGAACATCAAAGTTATAAAGCAAAACAGTATTTGAAAATAAGATAGAATCCACACTAACCAAGGATAAGAATTAATAAAACACTATGAAAGAAGAGAAAAGATCCTATCAGTTCTATGACAGCCACAGATGAAGAATCGATTAAACAACATAGACAACCTATACCTGCAAAAAATAGAACCTGCAGTGAATCTTCCGGCACAATCTGTATAAGCTTTGTTACAAAAGAAAAAGGATTGCAATAGACAAAACATAGAAATGAAGCCCTCTTCAAGACATGACCTACAAGAACTAGGGAGAGTAAACAATTGAGGGAGCATGCTCCATGATCTAAACTAGAATTCACCTTCAAATACCAAGAAGCATCCTCATATTTTAGGTAGACATTATAAATGATTGAATGAAATACAATGAGAATGAATGATCGAATTACAGTGAGAATGAATTACAGTGATCGAATTATAGTAAGAAAGAGAGTTAGATTGAATGAATGATTCGAAGAGACTCACTGAGTTGAGAGAGAGAGAGAGAGAGAGTTCATACCGTTGGTGATCTATAGAGCGAAATCGATCACAAGCAATCCCACAGTTCTTGAGAATCGATCACAAGCAATTTCTTTAGACGATCGAGCTAGCGAAATCAGATTTCACGATCGAGTGAAATCAAATTCTTCATCACGACCATGGTCTCTTCTTTAGACGATCGAGCGAGCGAAATTAGATTTGGGGGAAATCAGTCGAGAATGTGAGAGTGAAAAGGGTTAGGGCATAAGTATAAGAAAATGGCAAAATAAATAAAAGAAAAAATTATCAATTGTAAATATTATTTTTTCCGACGGTCAAATAATGAGTCGCAAAAAGCCCCTTTTCTAGTGGTGGTTACCATAGATTGTGATCATATCTATCTGATCAAAAATTTGAAATTCAAAACGTAAATATAACATGTAACATCCCAAACCGAACGTGACATTCCCATATCCTTCTAAAATTTAAAATAACTTGATTAATGGCAATATCATATATGAAAAATCTAATGTTATCATAAATTGTGATCATATTTATATGGTTGCAATTTGAAATTCAAAACATAAATGTAACATGTAGTATCCCAAACCCAATGTGACATTCCCAAACCTAACATGACATTCTCATATGTTTCTCATCCCAACCCCAACATAAACGTAACATATAACATCAAAAACCCGTGACATTCTCATATGCTTCTCATCCCAAACCCAACGTGACATTCCAATACTCCATCATTGAATTATGAATAATGCAACCTCCTAAATGTAACATGTAACATCCCAACCCAACTCATGTATTGAACTACCATCACCCCCAACTCGGCCTAACTTCAACATCGAGTGATGAGATTCAATGCACATTTAATTACAAACCCAAATCTCCAATAATTTTACTCAACGTACTGTGACATGTATATAAATACTGATTATAACAAAGACACGATACGCATTCAAACACATATACAACTGAACAAACATACAAATGTCATCTACTACATGATGTATGTGGATTAACATTACATACTAAATGTAACATGCATCGTAACACGATCATCCAAGTCCCAATATACAATTGGCATCCTACGACGTGGTTCACATTCGGCATTCAATTAACAATACACATCAAATGTATCAAAATGCATCAACCATTACAATGTCAAATACACACATTCAATCAGAACATTGGCCAAAGTGTGTGTATCAATGAGTGTAATAGATTGTCAATACCCTATTAAAGATGAACAATCCACACTTCAACAAACAGCAACACAATTTAAAAAAAAAAAAAAAAAAAAAAAATCTTCCCCTCAATTGATTGGAGTCGAAATCTGTTGAAGGAATCAACACACAACCCTCAAACTTCATCATATCATCGACCATAACCACATCCATTTATGCAACATTTTGAAATGCATTAGAATCCCATGATCAAGGCGAAAAAAACTAGCACTGTCGTTGCATGTAGACTTGTCTTTCCTAAAAGTCTTTTCAAACGTGATATGATGAATGAGAAAATAAAGTATAATATGGAAACAAATTATGGGTATAATAGTACACTAATATCATTCATTTTCAACTCATAGAACTTTATGGAATACATTCTTATTTAAATAGAACATCAAACTCTAAAAGAATATTCATAAGACTTCACATTAAGGCCTCATTTGAGACCATGTTATTTTAGTAACTTTTTGACTTTTACGAAAAGATGTGCAGAAAAGTAGATATTGATATGATTACTTATAGTGACTTTTTGATTTATTTATTTTTAAATGTATAATTGACAAACAAGACCTAAATAAGTCTTCCAAATAAGACTTATAAATAATTTTTCCAAAAATATTTACAATAATTTTTCTTTTCAACGACTATTTTGAGCTTAGTTTATTTGTACAGGAAATAAAGCCTTTAATGTGCCTGTTTGGTAGTATTTAATTTCAGCTTAAATAAGCTTTTGGCTTAAAATAAGCCATTTTGGTGTGTTTAGGTGAGATTGTGAGAGATAGGCTATAGCTTAAATTAATTGATTTTTAGCTAAAAGTTGTAAGCTGCCTCTGAGGTGCTTTTTCTTTTAGCTTATGCGCGCAGTTGGTTGTGGAAGGGCAAAATGACTTAAATGCCTTTTCAAAAATTCAAAAATTGCCAAAATACCAATATATAAACCTGACAATCAAACACTGTTCACGTCCAGAGAGAAAGAGAGAGAAAGAGAGCATGAAAGGCAATTTCTGGTGAGGATTTACAGCGACGATTTATGGATAAGATTTCAAGCCTCTCTCTATCTCTCTCTTTGCGACGTTGGTTCATTGCTCTGTTCTCTCTATGTCTCTCTCTCTCTCTCTCTTTGGTGTTGATTCATCGCGAAGCCTTGGTTCGTTGCTCTGTTCTCTCTCTGTCTCTGTCTCTCCGGCTTTGGTTCATCGCGAAGCCGTGGTTCGTCGCTTTGTTCTCTCTCTGTGTCTCTGTTCTCTGTCTGTCTCACTCTCTCTCTCTCTCTCTCTCTCTCTCTAGCGTTGGTTCATCGCAAAGCCTTGGTTCATCGCTCTGTTCTCTCTCTCTCTTCAGCATTGGTTCGTCGCCATCGCGATCTGAACCAACGTCGTTATCGCGATTTATGTTGTTGGTCTCTCTCTTTCTCTCTCTCTCTCTCTCTCTCTCTCTCTCTCTCTCTCTCTCTCTCTGTATGCCTCCGTCGTCGTCCCCCATCCCCCATCGCGATCGATCGTGCGAGGCAATCTCAAATCCTAACGATAGTTTGCCATCGTTGTGCCTACCGAAGCTAGGGTTTTCAGTGATTTTTTTTTTTTTTTTGTGTATAGAGGTTTTCAGCGTTTTTTTAATCAAAAAAATAATTAGTGTCCTTGGTTTAAGTTTTTTGGATTAAATTTTTTGAAAATTGAGTTTTTTGGTTTTCATGTTTTTTTGTTTTTAGTGAATGTTTTTTAAATTTTAAACATTTTTTTACTTTTTTAGATGCACCTTACTTAGATGTATCTAAGAAGTAAAAAAATTGTGAAAAAATATTTTTAAAAATTAATAAATACATAAAAATACAAAAAATATACTGAATTCTCTTTTCTTTTTCTTTTTTTGTTTTTTTGGTATTTAGTGAATTTTAAAGGTTTTTTCACAATTTTTTTTACTTGTTAGGTATGTTTATGTTAGGTATGTCTAAAAAGTAAAAAAAAAAAATTGCTTAAAATATTAAAAAAATTTTGTAAAAACAAAAAAAAAATACGAAAAATAAGAAAGTAGAATTTTCTGAAAAGTGTTTTTGAAAAATTGTAACCAAGCAATGTAAGTAATAATAATTAAGCATTTTAGCCATGAATGAAATAAATATTATATTAATTGATACTAATTAATAATTTTAGTATTAATTGATTCTAATTAAGCCATTAATTGACACAAATTAATTTATAATGAAAAAATGAAATAATTTTATACTAATTGATTTATAATGAAAAAATGAAAAAAATAATTTATAATGAAAAAATAAAAATAAGCCATTAATTGACACTAATTAATTTATAATGAAATAATTTTATACTAATTGATTTATAATGAAAAAATGAAAATAATAATTTATAATGAAAAAATAAAAATAAGCCATTAATTAATACTAATTAATTTATAATGAAAAAATGAAATAATAATTTTTATAATATTAATTATATTAACTTTTATTAATGAAATAATTAAAATTTAAAAAATGACAAAATAATCATTTTTATATCATATAAGGACAAAATAGACAATTACGCAGCAAAAAGTTATTTTACAGTTTATCAATCAAACATTACTCTACTGCTTAAATCCATAATCCCATAACTGCACCAAACAAGTTAAAAACTTATGTTCAGAGGTATAATTTATAATCTATTAAGTTATAATTTATAATCACCTTTCCACAATGTTACCAAAAGGGCTAATGTGGGAATATGTGCCCACCGTTCAGTGTAGAAATCTGACCTGCTTGTGATCGAGGGCAGATTTTGTAAATGTCAATCTTGGTAAGTAGCAGATTGTAAAGGGATACATTTTTCATAGCATATATCATCATAAAGTTTAGATAAAATTTAGACGGATGATATATAAATAGAAAATTAATATATAATGATATGATTTAATAGTAATTAAATAGAGATTTTTTACTTTAAAAAAATTTAATTTAATTATATCAAATTTATTAGACTTTGTGTGTTTTTTTTTAATCTTCTGGTAATGTAATTTACCCAATATAAATAAATAAATTGGGTTGTCTAAGCTGGGTTGGAGTGTGTATATATTTGTTTATGGGTTGACTATGGGTCATTCTATTTGAATCCAAAAATTATCTCAGTACGCTTAATTCAAATTTTAAAATTTTAATTTCTGTCACATCTTAATGTAAATTTATTAAGAAGGACAACACATTACCTTTAAAAAAAATATTATTTTTTTATGGTACACCCTAAATAATTATACATATTCTTCCTATTTAAATCTCATCTTTTTTCTTTTCCCCAAGTTTTAATTGTTTCTTCTTCTTCTTCTTCTTCTTCTTCTTCTTCCTCCTCCTCCTCACTCCAAAACTCCAATCAATCTCACCAAAACTCACAATTATCGTTAACATCATTAGTTTTTATTATATTATTTTTTGCAAATAAAAGAAAGTTTGAACAAAATCAAACAATGAATGAAAGTAATAATCAAAACAGTTTTTTGAAGCAATCCATCAAAGATGATGTAAGTATTCACATAAATATAAAAGTACAATTATTGATTTTTGTATTTTTTTTTACATAAAAACAAATATTCAGCCTATTTTTTGTCATTATTGTTTGGATTTTCAGAACCGAACAAATTTATTTTGTTCGATAGTGTGCAGTCGAACAAAGTAAATATGTTCAGTGCTAGAAGCCTGAACGCAAAGTTCACCCTTTCCTTCTCCTTTGTCATCCTTCTTTGCCGTTCCCTTTTGTCAGGACCTAAACCGGCCCCTAAAAGTTTAGGTCATGACGACCTATACTCAGACCTCAAAAACAAAATTTCCAAACACATTTTATCCAAAAATGAGACCTAAAGTGGAAGAAAATAAATGATAGAACGTCTATTGAGTAATGCATATATGCTAGGATCATTACACATCTTATCATAGATGGAGAAGTCCACCTATACAGTTCATACGTATACAAGACCAAGCCATGTCAGTACGTACAAAGAGTTATAGCCCAAAAACTTCATAGTCATAAAATGTTTAACAAAAGTCACCAAGGACTTAAAAAAAAAAATGTGGCATTAAAGGGACTCCTCAAAAGACAAAAAGCTCCAACTTTGGAGACTTAACAAAACAGGTCCAATAAAGACGCCTGAAGTTGACCTAAGGCTGGCCTCCAAGCTGATCACCTATATAAACATATATAAATACGGAGTGAGCAGGGCTCAGTGAGTAATAATAATGTAATGAGGTTAAAGTGAGTAAGCATGTGTTTGGAATAATACATAATGTTTCCATATTTACTCACAATCACATTCCAAAATGGCCTCGGGCCCACATAAGACGAAACGGCCTTGGGCCCAACATAATACAGAACGGTTTCAAGCCCAACATAATAACAGAACGGCCTCAGGCCCAACTTATTAACAGAACGACCTCAAGCCCAATAAATATAGAACGGCCTCGTGCCCAAAAAATACAGAACGACCTCGGGCCCATTTCATAAATTGTTGCAAATAAATGCTCAATCATCTCTAATAAAACACAACTTGTATAAAACATGGCAAAATACATAAACATACATATAAGCATAACATATCGTTACACTACTAGTACTCACAGAGATTCAGTCGTGCAGTGATCCTTTCTGGCGAGTGACCTACTGTAGACACCCCATTTTTGACCACCCGAAAGGCTCGACCACTTTGCCCGGTACACTCGATGATGAAAGTGGTGTTGTGCGTAGTTCGAGGTCTCAACGAAGGGGCTATGTTTAAGCTCCAAAACAATCCCAAACCTTCCATATTCCCACTGATTATACCCTCAGAAATCCATTTTTACACATTGTACCACCCTGTGCTGAGTCTGAGATAGGGAAACAAGGGATCCCTTTGAGACCCAACAATGCCTCAATGAGGGCCAGCCGTGGCTATTGATGGTCGACCGGGCCTTAGTAGTGAGAAACACTGTTCTGGGCGGGTGCCCGCCAGCTATTCATTTTTGAAGATATCTATGACTCCTCTTGCTCAAATTCTATAAAAACGAAATTATATCTCTGTTTTGAGGGTTGAAGAATTTCTAAAAAGCTTACACACCTTCTTGAGAGCTCCTTCTTCTTGTGCAAGCAACCTTTGAGCAAGCTTACCACCTTGAACTTATATCCATACACCATATACACCTTCACACCTTAGCCTAGGAACCTTGGTTGAGCCTTGAGCATCACAATTCAAGATTAAGAGTGTGTTTGGACATAGTTTGATTCACAACAAAAAGCTTACCTTTCAAGAGGTATAAGCTTATTATTCTCTTCTCTTGCTCTCTTTTCTATCATTTGCTATCAAGTTCTTGTATTTTTTGTATTGTTCTGATCTTCCTTGAAGTGTCTAAGCTTGGGTTTGGAGAGCTACCAAAGGGTAGAAAGAGTTAACACTCTTTCTTACACCTTCACCTATAGCTCAAACCCTTGCTTTTACACCCTTTTCTTTGCTTTCTAAATTGATTTTCAGAGTTTAAAAGAGGCTGAAAGTCATACTTTGAGGTTTCAAAAGTGGAGGGGTTAGCTATCCCTCCTTATTCTTGCTTACTAGACTTATTTTCTTTCTTTGTTGTTTAGCTTTTTAGGCTCTTTTGATGCACTTTGAGCCACTATTTTTCACCCATTAAGGGCTATTTTAGGGCTATCCTAGGTTGTTTCATTAATTCATGCTTTGATTAGTTTGCTTGTTGTCTCATATGTTTGCATACATAGCTTGTTGCATATTGTTCTTGGCCTTTCCTTGTCTAATTTCCTTGTTTAAGAGCCTCATTTTAATAATCAATTCACCATTCATTTATTTCATTTGAGAGTTGTTTCAATCAGTTGACAGTTATTCAAAACATGAACTAGAGATCTATACTTAATGGCTTAATCTCTACAGAGGTTCATTGTCAACGGCATAGTCTCTTTTTCATGTTGAGAATCACTTCCTGTTTGACATGTTTCTTACTTAGTGGACGTAATCTTTAATGGACGTAGCAATCATCTTGGAAAAATGGGTTAATGAATGCCAAAGACTAATGTATTTGGCTTAAAATGAACCAACCCACATAAAGAAAATGAGTTATATTGCTTGGGCTCAGCCGGACGTTATGCCGAGTCTATTGTGTCAAGAGTCATCACACGTCAATTCATGGTGTTTTGACGACCCTTGAAGCGTCTTTACTCCCCCTTTTTGAGCCCATCCCATAATAAATAGAGGATAGTTGTTATTCATTGCATTCATTAAATTTTGTCCAAATTATGACCGAAATCATCAAGCAAACAAATTTCTCATTGATGGGTTTGGAAACGATTCCAACCTTCTCTTGAGGCTTTCCCATAATAGAGAAGTGTGAGAGGGACAAACAGAGTTCGAAATAACTCTGTCTGCACTGTTTTCACTTTAGAGCACAAAACAAAATTTGCATAAAATTAAGACATGGCTGGCCTTATTTAGGCTTATTTAGGCTACTTCGTGGGGGCCGACGGCCATCAATGCTGGTCGTGATATGTTTTGCAAAAAACTGAGGGTAATGGCTGAAGGTGAAACAGAGTAGACCTAGTCAGACAAAGCAGCTCTTGGACACTGTGCATACAACCTTATGCATCCTTGCTTACATCAATTTTGTAAATTAATGCTCCAATTATTGTTGTAATCATTATTATTATTGTTTATTTGTAATTGTTATAGCTAATTAACTTAGATAGCTAGTTTATTTCTCATTATTATCCTTGTTGTATTAGAGTAGCTAGCTAGTTAATTCTTTGCTTATTTATTCATTCAGTTTTATAATATTTAGTTTAATTCGGACTTTCAGACCTTGATTCGGACCCTGATTCGGACCCTCTTATGTAAGGGCCAATATGTAATAAGTTGTATGTCTTCCAACCCCACGTCTTTCTCTCTTTTACTTACTTGCTTATGATGGTTAGCATAGAACATCATTTTTCAAATTAGCATTCTTATACTTTGCATCCATTGTCTTGCATGCATCCAAGGTTCGGCTCATCATACTAACCCAATATCAATGTTCGAATTCATCGCTTGAATACGTGCTTTATCGCATGTCTTGGATGGAATCACACGCCATGCCAAGCCTATAAATTACATAATGTGTGCGTTGCATTTAGTCATATTGCATTAGTTAGGAACATGCATATTTTCTAATTATTTTGCTTTGTTTTGGCTCGAAGTACTAGGTGAGCAATTTTGAGTTTAGCATCTTGCATCAAATGTTTGTGTTGCCATGCCAAGCATATTTCCATGAGGCCAATTGCTTAAATGATATACCTATTTGAATGCATGTGGATGGAGGCTAATTGCCAAAATTGGGACAAATTGATTAATGTACAAACTCACCTTTTCGAGTGACGAGTATCAAAAACAATTTTCAATTAAACATGAAATCAAATGTTCCAATCTTTGCAAATTAGTCTATACTTATGTGCATCACATAGTAATGTTAGTCTAATAAATCGAGACAAAAACATATAATGTAAATAAAAATCACATCATGATGAATAGAGGTCGATCTTTGATCGGGCGAATGAGGTGCTTAATTCATGATCTTCCCTTTTTGTACTTAAGTTCCCGAGCCGAAATACTTTGGTGATGACAAATAAGTGGCCCTTGGCACGAGTCTCAGGTTTCCTAAATTTTTCAAAAATATTTAGGTAGCGACTCTAAAATCTGGCAATGCAGTCCATTTTTGGCATTTGATACAAACATCGATTTTCTAAAAGAATTGCTGGATTTGGACTCTTTTGTGTTTTCACTATTTCACATTACATTTTGTGAAATCAGATTCAGAACCACAGGAGTCCGAATTGTAGGGCTAGTCGCATTCGAAAGGAGCACGAAAAGCAAGCCACAGCTTCTAGTGACTCTGCTGGGGATCAAGAGAACTTGACTTGAAACTCATGATGTGAAATTGTATCTACACTTATATGTTCTTTGCATTGCATTTGCATAGTTACTTTAAGTCACTATGTTTTCCATCTGCTATTCTTGGACGGTTTGCCGGAGGCTTGCCCAAAAGGCTTGCCAAAAGGCTGACAGGTCATGGGCTCTACCATGTTGGAAACATAATCCTTGGATCTGGATTACCGCTGTACTGCTTGATCCTCCTTTCACTTCTCGGTATTAAGTGTGAGAGGTATATTACGTAATCTTGCTGAGGTACCCCTTTCAACCATTTGACCTAGTTGCATATAGTGAAACTGTAGTGACTATTCCAACTTAGGACAGGATGCCACCTATTTGCAGGATGTTGTGAAACTCATTATTTGAAATAGTACAGCCTAGATCATGTCAAAAATCTAGGACAGGGTAACCCTACCCCCTCATAGGGGTGTTTTGGTTCTTTTACTTGGTATGTGCTTTTTCAATGAGACTGTACAGGATGGTTCATATCAGTATGAGTTTGAGAATAGAGTTCAGTGGAGATTACAATTCAGCTGTGTTATGACTGTTGTGAATTGGGACCAAAGTACTATCGATTTTGATTATGTGTTTCTTTCTTTCTTTTTTCTAGGTAGTTTACCATCATAGCTTCAAAAAGACCCGATATTTCCCAAGTTGTGTGGACTCGCTTTGGTGCTTTGCAAAGCTCAAGACCCAGTTGGTGGCCAGCTAGTGTTAATCGACACGCGATCACCGATGAAAAAGGAATAGGCGGTCGGCGATGCAGTACAAAGCACTCGGCAAACACCTATCCGTTCTCACTTAATCAGTTTACCAGCATCTAGTTCACCCAGACCAACAATGGCACAGAATATAGCACAAAACGTGGAGGAATTTCCTGCTATGATAACGGCTTTCTAGAGAACCATGGACTCTGTAAACCAAAGGATAGCTGCACATGATGAAATTATCGCCGATCTACGATGTATATCTGGGCATCTGCATCAACCGTGCATCCGATCTCGACTGCTCATCCAAACTTGGTTCTACCTCTACTAGTAGAAAATCCTTAAATCCCAGATCTTCAGGAAATATTTCCCCCGGCTCCGGCTTATAGGCCTCTAGTTCAACCCCCGCAGGAATCTTTCCTTTTGATATCAATGAAATTGATCTGGCCTTGGTCAAGATTGCTAGATTGGAGAAAGCATTAAAGAAATCCCAGGGCTTCAACTCCATTCTGGATATCAAAGACGGGTACAGTGAGGCTTCAGTCAAATTACCAGAGAAATTTAAAATGCCCCACATCGACAGATTCCGGTTGTTTTCAAATGTATTGAGGCCCATGGGTTTGTCTAGGGCACAGAAGCTTTCCTTGTTCGGAAGAACCTTGTCTGATGTGGCGGCTATTTGGTATGCTAAATTAGAAGGCTCAACAAAGCGGAACTAAGAGGAGCTATCTGAGACATTTGTTAATCAGTATTCATGTAACACCCAAATAGAGGTAACCATCAGTGAGATGGAGGTTACTACCCAGAACCCTAAAGAATCATTCATTGATTTTGTCGCCTAGTGGAGAGCCAAGGCAGCCCAAATCACAAATAGACCTGCCGAAATAGAGCAAGTCAAGCTAGTGGTCCAGAATCTTAAGCCAAACATGCTGCAAAGAATAATAGTGGCACCGTTGTCCACCTTTGCTTCCTTACACGAGCTGGGGGTCCAAATTGAGAGTGCATTCAAAAAGGGTATCATCCATAGAACAAGCAAACCTGCAAGAAGGGCATTCTCTCGAAATACTAATGCTAGCAATAGCACTATTCCACGGCCTACGGATGTCAGTACTGTTGTTTCAACGGCTAAGATGGCTGATCCCTTTGCTACCATAACCTCACAACTTTCACAAAACACTAGCCCACCCCGGAACCGAAGAGTTTTTACTTCCCTCCATATGAGCCCAGCCCACGCCCTCAAACTATTAATGGAAAAGGGGCATCTCAAGCCTCTTGATCCTCGTCCACTTCCGAACCCATTGCCACCCAAACATGACCCTACCCAGTAGTGCATCTTCCACTAACAATGTGGCCATCTTACAGACTTGTGCTATCATTTAAGTCATGAGATCCAGGATCTCATTGACAACAAAGTCATTGCCCCACCTTCCAAATCAAACGTAACAACTAACCCACTTCCTAAACATAACCAAATTCCCCCACCTAGAAACATTAACCACATCCATACACTACCGCCCACCTTCAACCCTAGCACATACATTACCTCATCCCACCTACCAAAATCGAAGGTGGTTGTCCCAGAAAGCACAGACACGTGCATAACGGATCTAACACCACAAACCCAATCCAGGCTCGTGGCAGTAGAAACGGAGAAAGAGAAAAATGCACTGAGGACAGGGTCATCTGATACCCGTGTCATAGAAAAGGGGATCTCGCTCATGGAGGAGTACGATCCCAATTTATACATTGTGGTCATCAATAAACCGAAGCTAGTGGTCATACTGTCGGACTTTCTCAGCATTAATGCCATCGAGGAAGGCCAGTTAGGGCAACATTAGAATGATCGGCCTGAACAAGGCCCAAATGACTTGGTTGACTTAGAAGAGGATTTGGCTGATCTGGAGGAGGATGTGGAGGATTTGTACTTCTTCGAAGAGGAGGATACAAGCAATGTTCAGGCGGAATGATGGGACCCGAGCCAGCCAGAAACAAGCAATGGATGGTTGAGTGAGGAAGAGTCAAATATGGAGGAACAAATAGGAGAGACTGGAAAGGAAGAGAAGATTGCTGTTAGTGGCATAGCTGAGGTTGCACCTCTAACTGAGAAAGAACAGGCACTGGAATAATTTCAAAGGGAAAAGAGAGAGGAGATCCAAACGAAGATAGCTCTGGAGCAGGGAAAGAAAAAAAGAAAGAAGAACCCAAGACAATGGTGGGTCATGTTCAAACTACCAAAAAGGTCAAATGGGAGCCCAGTAACTGAAAAAGTATATTGAGGAAGCTCAGAAAATATCAGGATTCAGAAACCAAGACTGTGGTGGAGGAAGAATGGGATGATGATGGGGCGCGTGATGTTAACATGCTCAAGATAGAACCTGATGCTAGCCTGGCCATGACTGCAAAAGAGTGGTGAGAAGACAGCGACCTAATTCATGTGTACACTGACAAATGGTAGAAAGCTGATGCCCCGGATAACACTTGGTATACTGACGAGATCAACCATATGATCTGGAGTGGTTGGTACTTCAAACCCACAGCATTAGACCAGCTAGAGACCTCTGGAAAGGAGACTGAGAGATCAAAAGAGAAAGATGTTGAGGAAAACTTGGTCTTGAAACAGCTCAAGAATATTCAAGCTGACATATCAATCTGGGGGCTGATAATGGCATCCCGGGAGCATAGGCAAGCATTGCTGGAGGCAATGAATTGGGCCAAATTGCCTATCGATACCACTACGGACCAATTGGTATCGTTGGTTATATTTGGAGACATTACGCCGGTGATATATTTTACAAACAAGGAGTTACCACCTGAGGGTGCCAACCAAAACCGTCCCTTATATGTAACCTTGGAAAGTCGAAAAAAGTGGATTCTGGTAGTGTTAGTAGATACCGGATCAGCGATCAATGTATGTCCAGTAAGGACTGCATGTGCCATCGGTTTGAGGCCGGTTGACTTTACACACACGACCCAAGTCATCCGGGCTTATGACAATACAAGCCAAGATGTTATGGAAAAGTTCAAGACCCATATCTTAATCGGTCCGTCTGAACATGAGGTGGAATTCCATGACATGGACGTTCCGGCTACTTTTAATCTACTATTGGGAAGGCCCTAGCTACATTAGATGAAGGCTGTATCATCAACAGTCCATCAGTTAGTGAAGTACCCCTTCAAAGGAGGGATAGCCACTATGTACAGTAATTCTACGATCCATCCTTCCCAGGGAACCACTGCACCATTATTGGAAATCATATATGGAGAGGAGGACGTGTTCCTTTCTGGCTTCTCTCTAGTAGAAGCCAGACTGGTCCAATCCATTATGGCTGAGGGTGATGGGAACTACATGTGACGACCCCACCAGCTATAATAATTAGCATCTAATTAATTAAGGAGATTTAAATTTTAATTGCCCATTATTCTAATTTAATTTGGGATTTATGAAAGTTGTGGAGGCTGATGCATATATGATTTTATTGAGAATTTATTTTGGAATTAGAAATTAAAGCCTAAATGGCTCAAGAGAGTATAAATGGTGAATTGAATTATTGTAATTTCGAGTGTCGGACCATATGGGAGTTTAATTAAATATTCGATTCAGATTTATAAAATTGAGATTTGATTAATTGGGTCTGAATTGGAGTTAATTAAGTTATACGACTTAGGAATTAACATTATTATGAATTAAATTCATTTGTGAGGTGCCTAATTTGAATATGTAATTTATTGACAAAGATTTTAAAGTTTAATCTGAAATTGAAAGCCTTAATAATTTAAGAAACCAAAATTGAGGTTGGAAATAAGTTTAATTTAATATTTGGAGCCTTTTGAGAGTTTATTAAAAATCTGATTCAGAATGATAAATTTAAATATAATTAATTGGGCTCTAATGGAAGTCAAATTAGACTAAATAAATTATGTGAGATTTGTGATTAGTTATGATTAATTAAGTTATGTGCTAATTATAATTAATCAAGACTAAGTTGTGTTTAATTAAGATAATTAGTAATTATGTATTAAGTTAATTTTATTTATGATTCAATTATAGAATTGTCTAGAAAGTGCAAGTGTGTATACGTGTTCTACTGCCAAAGAGATGCACGTGTGTGTATAACTTCAAGAGTGTTTAGGTTAGCATTTATTTGATATACTCTAGAGGGAGAGAGAACCGAGAGAGAGAGAGAGCTCACCTCTTTGTGAACAAGAACCCATGTTGCTGGAATTTTGAAGCTAGCTCGAGAGATGAACTAAAGGAAAAATAGAGGAAGCAAGAGGAAGTGAAAAATTAGGAAGAAGGCTCAAGAATTCAACAACATTAGGTAAATATTTATCTTAATTCTTGTAGATAATTTAGTTATAAAATGAAATTAAGTTATGAAATCATTCTCATGAATTTTGTAAGATATTGGGTTTTGAGTAAGAAATTAATTTGAAAAAATTAATTGTTTTTGGTTTGATTTTGTAGTATTTTCTTATAATACTTGAGATTAAAAAGGATTTGAGATTCTATTCATGGAATTAGAAGGAAATTGGGTTCTAAACATGAAATAGGTTACATGCATGTTTATGGTTATGGAAATAATTGTAAGAATTCTTCAAATTGAGCTTGGGTTTGGAAACCTTGATATATATGAGATTTATATTTGCATGCACCATGAGTTTTGAAAGAATTTGAGCCATGCAAGTTTATTATGCATTTGATTTTGAAGAAAAAGTTTTGAAAACATTGAGTTCATGAAAAGGGTTTAATCATGAAGTTAAATGAGGTTTTGATTTTTGTTTTGAAACCTAAAAATTGGTTTATTTTAATCTCTAATCCATGCATGTAATACAATTTAAGAGTTTTATTCAATTTGAACATGTTTTGGAATATATTTAGTTAGTTTTATTTGAATTACATATATGCAATGTTTGTTAGGAAAATTGACAGAAAAATGAAGAATTGGAGCTAAGATCAGGTTTATGAAGGTTAATTAGAAATTAATTATTTTGGGTTTAATTTGGAAAGTTATTGTTAAATTAAGTTCTATAAATTACATACAACAAAGATTTATTGAAGATTGATCATGGCTCATAATTATGTTCATGTTTTGATGAAATTTTGCATGAGTTTTGAACATGAAATTGGGTTTTAAAAGCTTAATTTATGTTTTAGCATTTATGAGTTTGAAATTGGGTTTGATATGAAGAAAATGAATTAAATCTAAAATTGGACAAATTATGAAATAAATTATAATTTGAATTTGACAGTCAATAATTAGTTTAATCTTTAATTTGAATTTCATATATGTAGATATTTTTCTAAGACCCTTGTTCATATTTTGTAAGAAGAAGGAAGAAAAGTTTTGTATCATTATATTCATGAAGTTATAGCTTTAATCTTGACAAATTAAGGAGATTTTTGCATTAAGATTTGGAAATTAAAGAACGAATAGAAATAACCGAACGAACAAGTACCGAATAAACTGAATAGGTTTAACAACCGACTGAATGAATTGAACATGTTTTGAGATATTGTGTTTAAATGTGTTTGTGTAGGTTAGACACCGCACTATGATCACGTGTTTCAAAGAGCCAACTATGATTAACAATGTTGTAAAGCTATGTTCAATTATAATTATTTTCTGAATGATTAACTGTACTGTTTTCTGAAATGATATTGTTTACTGAATGAATGTTTGTCCTATTTTATGAACTATACCCGTGGCATCCATAGCAACTGACTGTTACTATTACTACTAATGCAATTATTACTATTACTGCTACTGTTACAGAGATCTCTATCAGTTCCAACTCTTGGAACTACTGTTTATTGTATTGATGACCATCAAATGACTGTTCGGTCTTTAAGGCCTACTGTACTATTCTACTATTGGATGTACCACGTATGACTGCTATGATTTCCAAATGACTAATATGTTATGAGAGATATTGATTAAGAAAATGATCTACTGATGAAATTGACTATTTCAATTACTGTAAGGACATCATTCATAACTCCTTTACACAGTTGTTATTCACTAGGCTCTAGCTCATTATTTTATATTTATATGTAGATGATCAAGTGCAAGAGCGAACTTAGTGGTGTCAACCTAAACTCTGTTTTGTCAAGCCAACTTTTGTGCCTCACTTTAAGGATTCTACTGAGACAAGCTTCAAGGTTTCATGGGTGGTTTAGAGTTCACCATTTTGTTTTGAATGTTACTGAGACTAGTTCTGAATGTTTTCATATCTAAAGTTAAGACTGGTTTTGTTAAAGGGATTTAATCCCTAATTATGTTGTGTTTTTGTACATAAGCTTGATGCTTGGACTGATGTGTATATACATATATGAAAGTTGTTTTGTTACATTTAAGTCCTCACAACTCATTGGACGTTATATTTTATTATTTACAAGCTTCCACCAACCCTTATTATTGTGTTATTGATAAGCAGGCCTTTGGTAATCTCGGATTACTGGCCGGTCATGACGCTAAAACTATAGGGTGGGTTTTGGTCATGATACTACATGAGTGCTAATCCATCTACATGATGAACAAACATGGCATATTCTGGATCGATTGGGCAGAGTGGTAAGCAAGGAGGCATTACATTAAGGAGATGAGTCACAACCCCACACTTTCAGACTAGGATACAAACCTACCATTGCAGATTGGCAAAGAAAAGGAAGGAGTTGAAAGAAAGGTGAAAGCAAAGAGGAATGGGAGGCAATACAAGTTAGTCCATAAACCAATACAGAGACCTTGAACGGACGTTTTGTTCGCAGAGAGGAAGGCTTCCTTTGTGGATTCCCAGAGCCTGGTATGGTAGGGAAACAAAAACAAGGTATCCGGGGGTTCGAGATCTTCTTCAGACACCAGTTACCAGAAGAGGAGGATAAACAAGTAAACTTGAGCCCTAGCACAGATCAAGGCGAGACTACAAGCCTGAACATTGGAGAGGAAGAGCTATTGGGAAAAGCACTGGCTGACCTATTGGTAAGTTCTACTGCTAGAGCTGAGACCACCAACTTGGGGGATACTTTTACTATCTCAATGATCGGAGATAACACAACAACGGATTTCTCCAATCTTATCATGGATGCATCTGAGGCTCCACGCTTGATCTGGAAGTTTGAGCAAGGTGTCATCAACAGTTCTTGATCGGATAATGTGTCGGAATTTGATTCCACTGAGTCTATGGAGTCGAAGTCAGATTCGAGTTCCTCTGAGTCTGGTACTTCTGGGAGTGGTAATTGGGATACCAAAGTCTTGTCCAGGTCATCTTTTAGCTTTTCTTTTGAATCTACTATAACCGAAGATCCAGATTTTTTGAATAGGAATGTTGTGGACTTTGCCTACTTCTCTGTGCCTTTGGTTTGTTGTACTAATCTTAATTTTCAAAATTTTGACATAAACAAAGAGGAAGAAATTTCTTGAGTTTTAAAAATTTTGATTGATCATGAGGAGGAGAGGCGTGTTAAGCCCTGTATAGATGAAATCGTATCAATTAATGTGGGTACTAAGGAAGATCCTTGCTTGGTCCAGATCAGGTCCATGCTGTCGTCAGAGGAACACAAGAGTTTAATCGCTTTATTAAAAAATTTCAAAAATGTTTTCGTGTGGTTCTACGAAGACATGCCTGGAATCAATCCTGAGATTGTACAGCACCGAATCCCTCTTGACCCTGAGGCCCGGCCAGTTAAGCAAAACCTGCGCGAAGTTCGCCTAGATTGGGCTTTAAAGATCAAAAAAGAAGTTACCAAGCAGATTAAGGCAGGGTTCTTGCTTGTATCTGAGTATCCAACGTGGTTGGCCAATATTGTTCTAGTCCCAAAGAAGAATAGCAGAATCAGGGTCTGTCTTGACTTCAAGGATCTGAATAAGGCTAGTCCGAAGAATGATTTTCCACTATCGTATATTGACGAGTTGGTAGACTTCACTGCGGGCCATGCATTGCTCTTGTTCGTGGATGGGTTTTCCGGGTATAACCAAATTCTGATGGCACTCAAGGATAGGGAGAAGGCCGCTTTCACTACTCCATAAAACACCTACTGCTATCGAGTCATGCCCTTTGGGTTGAAGAATGCTAGGGCTACTTATCAAAGGGCTGCAACCACCATTCTGCACGACATGATCCATAAAGAGGTTGAGGTGAATGTGGACAATATGATTGTCAAGTCCAAAGATCAAGAGGGTCACTACACCGCCTTGGAGAAATTCTTTCAACGGATTAGAGAGTATAGATTGAGGTTGAACTCGCAAAAATGCACCTTCGGCGTAATAACAGGAAAAATGTTGGAATTTCTGATCACACAGAGAGGAATCGAGGTAGATCATTCCAAAATCAAGGTCATCTTAGAAATGCCACCACCAAGGACTGAAAAGGAGGTGCGCGACTTTCTGGGTAAAGTGCAATTTATAAGACGGTTTATTTCAAAACTAACCTTGACTTGTGAACCACTATTTGGTCTCCTGAAGAAAGGAAAGAAATTCCAATGGGATAATCGTTGTTAGTTCGCTTTTGAACAGGTTAAGCAATATCTACAGAATCCGCCTGTGCTATCACCGCCAGAACTAGGAAAACCGTTGATTTTGCACCTGTCAGTAATGAATTCAACCATGGGGTGTATGTTGGCTCAGGAGTCGGAGGCCAAGGTGGAGAAAACCGTTTACAACTTAAGCAAGAAAATGTTGGACTATAAGACCCGTTACACTTCCCTCGAGAAAGCTTGCCTAGCCTTGGTGTGGGCTACCCGAAAGTTGAGGCACTACTTGTTAGCTCACTCTGTAATCCTAGTTTTGAGATTAGATCCCATCAAATATCTCTTTGAGAAACCAGCGCTTACTGGTAGGCTAGCCCACTGGTTGCTTCTTCTCTTCGAATTTAATAGTAAATATGTTACACACAAGTCGGTTAAAGGGAGAGCTGTAGCGAAATTCCTGGCAAATCACCCAGTAGAGGGGGATGAAGCGATGTAGTACTTTTTCCCAGATGAAGATATTCTGCAAATAGAGGAGAAAACGTGGATGATATACTTTGACAGAGCAGCAAATCAATATGGTTATGGGATCGGTGTGTTGCTAATAGCACCCGATGACTCCCATATACCCTTAGCCTTCAAACTTATGTTCAAAGTATCCAATAACGAAGCAGAGTATGAGGCATGTATTGTTGGTTTAGAAGCCACCCTGGAACTAGGGGCAAAAAGCTTGGACCTCATCGAGGATTCGAACTTGGTTATGTCTCAAGACAACGGAGATTGGCAAGTTAAAGAAGAGAAAATGAAGGTCTACCATCAGGCCTTGGATATGTTAATTCTAAGGTTTGAAAAGCTAATGTTTACCCATCTGCTAAGGGAGAACAACCGATTTGTTGATGTACTAGCAACTCTATCGTCTATGGTAGATATTCCATTGGGAGTCAGGATGCACCTGATCATTATTGAACAAAAGTACACGCTGGCCTATGAAACCATTGAAGTGATAGATGAGGCTTCAGACAAGAACTCCTGGTACTACAATATTTGGAATTTCCTGGAAAAGGAAGCGTATCCACCAGGAGCAAATGCCAAGGACAAAAGGGAAATATGGCGTTTGGCTGTTCAATTTATCATCTACAGGGATAAGTTGTACAAAAGAGGCCATTTAGGAATGCATAAACTGTGTGTTGAGGAAGAGAAATCAAAGCGCCTAATAGAGGCCATTCACGGAGGAGAGTGTGGAGCCCATATAAACGATGTAATGCTCGTCCGAAAAATCCTTAAACAAAGCTACTACTGGTCAACCATGGAAGAGGATTGTATTGGTTTTGTTCGACGCTACCACAAATGCCAGATTCATGCTAATCGCATAAACATTTCGCCGTCGAAGCTCTACAACATGACTTCACCATGGCTATTCTCTATTTAGAGAATATATGTTATCGGTGCAGTCACACCAAAGGGATCAAACAGGCATGAATTCATCTTAGTAACAATCGACTACTTCACCAAATGGGTGGAGGACCAGTCCTACTCTGTGCTAAAAGCGTCACATGTGGCTAAATTCATCAAGATCAATATCATCTGCCGGTACAGGGTTCTGAATGAGATTATCTCCAATAATGGGTCGCACTTCAAGAAAGAAGTAATAGACATGCTTGAGAAATATAACGTGACTTTCCACAAGTCATCAACCTACAGGCCACAAACCAATGCAGCTGTCAAGGCTGCGAACAAAATTTTTAAGAGAATTCTACAGAAGATGGTGGAAACCTACAGGGACTGGCCAGATAATTTTCCATTTGCACTCTGGGGCTACAGAACCTCAATCCGAACATCTACCCTATTCTCTCGTTTACGGGATGGAGGCTGTTTTACCGATCGAAATTGAAGTGTCGTTGCTACGAGTTATGGCTGAGTACCAAATAGCGGCGCGCATCGGGCAATGTATCACGTTTGAGGAGTTAATGTTGTTTGATGAGAGAACCTTAACTGACCTACGTAAGGCCTAATTCCCATCTTTGGGATACATAGGGAACTTCACCCTAAAGTTCAGTTGTAATTATCTCCAACTCAACTGTCCTGTCTGATTTCCTGATCAGGTCATCTTTGTTTGTCATCCATTAGTGTGGTCGTGATCCTTATTTTGGGAAGAAAAATGGGTTACAATACAGAGCAGCAGTGATATGTAATTAGGGACAATTATGATCTTTTGATTCAGGATTGTACATCTTGAGAATCAATTCTATGCGTGTCAAGTGGTGATCGTTTTCGAAAATTATTTTGAAAAGTTTTAATAAAAGTTGATTTTATTCAAATTTTACCCTTTTACAACTTGGATCATTTTTTGGACCGAAAGGAAAATTTTCAGTACTCGCAACTTTAATTTTATTGATTTCAACACAAGTACATTCTCCAACTCTTTGATTTAAACCAAAGTTGCTTTTACATCTTAAAACTTGAAAAGAAAAGATCAAAGCAGTAAAACTAGGGGCACAACTAAGTTAGGTGGCTCTATGCCAAAGACAACCCCACCTCTGCCTCCTCTCTGGGCCAAGCCAAACACTCCTCAGACAGGGTGTAACTGAAACTAATGGTAGGGGCCAGAATCTCCCTTGTCCTCCAGGCCGCGAGATATCGGGGTAGGTGCGAGGCATGAACCAGAAATGAAGTTGTGTATTTCACTCCCTCATCTGGACGTATCTGATCATGCCCAAACTAACGTCTGAACCGAAGAGGAAAATAGAATACGCAATGTGTGAGGCCAATTAACTCTACACCCGATTGTCGGGACATGCTGTAGCTCATTTTAGCCAAATTAAGCCAGGGGGCAACGCCAAATTATGCCAGTTGCAAATTTACTACACATCTAATCACACTATAACCCCATTGAGGGGAAATCGACCAGTCGTTGGCAAAAGAAGTAAGCTTAAGCTGAGTACTCGGGGCAAGGGTCCACTACTTGCAGTTTATCCATCAACCATACCTGGGGAGGGATGAAAAATAAGAGAGATTAAATAATAGAGAGTGTACAATGAGAGAAAAGTAAGGAAAAGGTTATGACAGAAAAGTAGAGAGTGAGTGTTAAATGATGTGAGAATCATAAATTAGAAGGGTGGAAAATAATACCTGGAGAAGTAACAGACTCCCTGCAAAACGGGTAGTCTCTCGTCGATGAAAGGTATCCAAACCCATCAAGGTTTCAGCCAGGGCCAGGCCCATGCAACTCTTACCCTCTTTCAAACATTGGGCAACTTTGATCAACCAGATGCTAGCTCCACCAAAACTAGGGGCAAGAAGGAATTGTACAAGTAGACATAAACAAAAAGCATGTTGCCAGTGGCCTCGCCAAAGAAGGTCATTCCTGTCTCCAATAGCGGAAAATCAATGAACTAAACTGAGGATGTCTAGCTCCCCATCATGTGCCAAAGACTGAGCCTCGTGTAATGTTAGCCCACACATCCATCCTAAAGCTTGGGCATGGCTAAAATGGGGCTGCGACATGATTTCTTTGTTGCGTCAAAACTCCATCAAAGCCCAAAATTCTTCGATCATCGAACACATCTCCTGTAATCCAAAGTGAAACACATGTGTGATCGGGTTCCAACATCAAACAATGGCAAGGAGGAATGGAAAGCAAAAAGAAGTGCAGCTCAGAGGAAAAAGGGCATTTAGGATGAAACCGCGAAAGTTCACCTTTTCCGAGCCGTCTAAAGTGGCTACCAAGTCTCAAAGCCTATTGTTGAACAGTGTTTCCATCTTGAGAGCAAAATACCAAAGATTTGCTATTTTGCCAAAAAAATAGCATAGAAGCACCATTTATAGAGGTTAAGAAGGAGCAATGCATGACAGCTGGGCAGCACTGACCGACCTCATATTTAGGCTTGACTATAGCGATCCCGATTTTCCCTCCGTTGTTTATTGTATTCCAGACTCGGTTCCGTGGATGATTGTTGTTGTTTGTGTCGCGTTTCCGTCCTTTAATTCTTTGTATTTGAGTTTTGGGATGTGTTGGGCAGGTTTGAAACAGGTTGGTTGTATTTAGAAACAAATAGCTTCTACCCAGATTTTGGCCTTTAAGCTCGAGCGGGGCTTTTCACGCCGAAGGTGCCTTTTGCATTGCTCCTCCGCCGAAAGCGATCGGCGCCGAGCGGGATTCTTCAACCTTCAGTATTTTTTCCTGTAGGTCATCAGACGCTCGAGCATCCACTTTCACGCTCGAGCGGGGACCTTCATCTACAGAACTTCTGGAAGTGTGCATTCCACGCTCGAGCGACACTTTTCACGCCGGCGGAGTCTATGTCCGACGCCGAGCGGGCGTTCCACGCCGAAAGCAGTCAGTGTATATCAGTCCGAGATGAAGCTTTTGAAATCACTTTTTTCGGCCCTCTCTCTCTCTCTCTCTCTCTAAAGCATTCCAAAACCATAATTTGAGAGCTTCTCTCTCTATAATACATCTTCTCTCTACAAATACATCTAGTTCTAGTGATCTTCTACCCTAGTTCCTTTGTATAAAGTGTGGAGCTTGGCGTGATCTTTGTTTTGATCCGAAAAAGTTGGTGTTTGGAGCATCTTGGGTTTTCACCTTCATCTCCTTTGAGTCTCTTCACTTGAGGTAGGGATAACCTACTCCTTTCTATGAGTTTTGACATAAATGTTATGTATTTTGTATAAATGTTGAGTTATGGAAATTTTGGGTGAAGTTAGGGTTTGAAATTGAAATTATAAAATAGGGGTTTTCTATTTTGGGGGTTCCAAGTATATGTGTGGTCCCTAAAATGAAGTTATTGTGTATGATTTGATCTTAGGATCAATATTTGAGAAAATGGGGAAAAAACCATAATTTAATATAATTGATTAATTTGTATAATTAACCCGGGAAATATGGAAATATGAAATTGAGTAGAAAATCATAAAATTGGAAAGTTATGAGATTAAATGGTGTAGTTGGATTAGTTAATCACTCACCTATGAAATTGTTGATGATTTATCTGTTTGATGAATTTATTACCTATTTAGAAATAATTGTTTTGGGCTATCGATGAAGGATAGTCTTGATTGTTGTAGACACTACATGATGATTAGGTGAATTAAAACTAATCAATTGAGTATGTCATTGAATATGACGGAGGGAATAACACATTGAATATGTTCTTTGCTTAATCATTGTATATGATAAGTGTTTAAATACATTGCATATGTATCTCGTTTGGAAGGAGATAGGGGATGTACTCCATGGTTTGAGAGGAGGTAGAGGATATACTCTCAAACCTGTTTGGGAGGAGATAGGGGATGGACTCCGTTGATAACTAGGTTGGCCGGAGTGTCCAGAGTGAAAGTCCCGAAATCTTAATTACGTTTGTATAACGTAGGTGATTGAAGTGTTGAAGTATTAATGCTATGAGTTGTAGTCTCATTTTAATTGATTATGATCGAAGTATTGTTGATATGGGTTGTAGAGTCATTTTAAACTGTCTGGATAAACAGAGAACCATAACCATGAATTGGTTTGGACAATGAAACGGAAAGGGATTGAAATATATTTGTGAATATGGGTTGGTTATGAAAGAGATGTATGTTTGTTTATATGAGTTAAACATTTATCAAATGCTAATGTTTTAGTTATTGCTCATATTTGAGTTAGCGTATCTCTACTGGGCTTTGGCTCACCCTATATGGGACATCATTTTCAGGTACAGGTGATATGCCATCTCCAAGGATGTAGCTTCGGAGGTTTTAGAAGCTGAAGGCTTATTTTTTTGTAGTTACCTATTTGTATTACATGTACTTCAAGCCAAGGGCTTAATGTGTTTAGAGTTAGAACTCTCGTTTTTGTAACCAAGTGTTGGCTTGAAAAGTTGTAAGCCCGTAGGGCACTTACTTTTGTTGTCAACATGTAATATTTTTGTAATGAATACTTTGATAAATGAATATATGTTTATTTCTCGTATGTCTATGGATGTCGAGAATGATTGGTTTATATGTATTATTTTGAGAGCGTTACACCAGTCGTGCCTCAATGAAGCCCGGTCGTGCCTATTTGGGCCCAGGCAAGTCTAAATGGTGGCTCAGATTAGTGCAGTTGCAGAAAAAACTGGCCTTTGTCCTGGCATACCACGACTGTGTTTTAAGTTTTGTTTTATTTGTACCAAATGTTTTTTAGTATTTTCAAGTTGTTTTCATTTTGTTTTCCTATCATCGAGTTGTATTTTACATTTTGTCTGGTTGTGGGTTACTATCCAACTCAAGAATGAATGCAAGGGTAGATATTCATTGTTTTAAGTCTTATACGAAGTTACCATACAAAGGTTACGCCATTCATCACATTTTATGCAAGGAGATCATTCAAAAAACTTGTCTTTTATAAACTAGAGGGTCCAACCCCGATCATTGTTTTATAAAGCAGCAAAACAAAAGAAAATCCTTCAAAAACAAAATGGTCTATCTGAAGCTAGTCTTTAACTACAAAGCAAAACAGAAACAAAAATAGAAAATCATCATCATCATCAATAACCTATCATCGCTCTCTTCCTCCTTGGTTGTAGAGGAGGTGCATCGCTGTCATCACTGGGGCTGCTAGACTGTATGTCAACCACCTGCTCCTCCTCCTTAAAAGTCGTGTATTCCTTGAAGGACTCCTCTGGAGGTGAGCGCTACCTCACTCTGCCACTTCCCCCGTTAGCTCCTCCTCTGTCCCTCACTAGATCCCGTCTCCGTCTCCTAGCTGGAGGAGGTCCTGTCGGTGCAACTGGTGCTAGCTCAAGCTAAAGAAGAAAAGAAGAAAGAGAGTGGGATATCAGAAGAGGCCAATAAAGATATGAGCAAGACTGTAATGACTGTTGTAGACACCCCATTTTTGACCGATCTTAAAACTCAGACGTCATTCTCTGTGCACTCGGTGATTGTGCATGTTTGTGCTCGTTTCGAGTTTCCGGAGCCTTCGGCTGAACGCCTTCTCTCTGGACCTCTTAACTTCCTCCTCTTGGCCTGATTTTTGGACCATGCCTTGTTGCCTTTGCCTAGAGGGAAAGAGAGGCCTGTAGGCCGCTTTTTGTAGCCATAGACTATCTTTCCCTCTCGTAGGCCACTTTTTGTACAGAGACTAGTTTTGGGGCTTCCTGAAAGTGCCTCGCCTTGCGAACTCTTGTCTTGCTTCCTTTTTGGTTTTTTTTTGAACCAAACCTTGTTATCCTTTCCCTGGAGGGTGGAACAGGGGTGTAGACCAATTTCTCCCCCTGTAGACCACTTTTCTTCCCTGCCAGCCACTTTTTGTGGTCGGCCAGCTAGGGTGGGTGATCTATGGACCACCTAAGGTGGTTGGCAGCCTGCCACCACCTTCCCCTCTCCATGCAGACCCTCTCTCCCCCTTGCTGACCAGTTTCTTTCCCTGTGGACCAACTTTTCTGGTCGGTCGACTAATGGGAGTGGTCGGCCGACCACTTTAACTGATCAGGTCGGCGGCCATCCTGCATTTTCTGTAGATATTTTCCTTGCCAGCTGTTGGCCACAGAAGGCATCCTCCATACACGTGTATGGAGGGATTGCTTCAAGTCTCTAGCTTGTTCAACAAGCTTGAGGCTTGGATTTCTATAAGAGGGAGGCTCTCTCTCCCTTTTCCAGGTTCAGAAAAATTGGTTGAGGGCTATACATATCCTTTTATCTCTACATTGCTCCCTCTCTCTCTATATTTGTTCCATTTTGTGCTCAAAAATGCCATTTCTTCACACTTTTGCACAGAAACACCTAGTCAAACACCTTCACACTTGAGCTGAGGTACTTGGAGGTTTGTTTGAAGCTCAAAAGCTTGGTTTTTGCCTCAGAAGTTACTGTTTTGAAGTTGTTCTTCAAGGGTGAGTCTTTAGCCTCTTTAAAGCTTTGTTTTCATTGCTTATTTGGCGCTATCTGCATGCTTATTTTGGCCTAGTTGTCAACTTTAAAAGGCTTCATTTTTTAGTATTAAAAGTGTTTGTTTAGGCCTCTTTGGTGTTGGGGGTGGTCTACCCCCCTTTTGTGCCTTATTTTGCCTTGTTTTGAGCTATCCTTTTAGGCCTTTGAGGTCATCTTTGTTTGGCCTTTTAACCACTGAAACCCAGTGGATTTCTAGTGGTAGAAAGTGTGTTTCGAGGCCCCAAATAAGTGGGGGTGGTCCCTCTTTTTACCTTGATTGCTTGTGTTGTTGGCTTACCAAGTTAGCATGTTTTCTACCTTCTTGGGCCCCTATCTTAGCATGTTTCAGCGCTTGTTTTTCCATGATATAGCTTTGTTTGGGGTTGGTTTGGTTACCTCATGCATGCTTTTTACACTTGTAGTGTAATCTTGCCATTTTGCCTTGTGTACTCAATGCTTTGATCCATCATGCTAGCCTATTTTGGTCCTATCTCAGCATGTTTTTGGTGTTATTTTAGCATGCGTTAGCTCTGTTTTGGGTCGGTTCAATTGCCTCATGCATGCTTCATACCCTTGTAGTGCAATCCTCCCTATAGCCTTAACATGCATCATGCTTTGGACCACCATTTTAGCATGTTTTTGGCTCCACTCCAACAAGATTTTACTCATGTTTTTCCATGCTTAAGCTCTGTTTTAAGTGTTTTTGGTCATGCATGCTTGCTTTGTATAGCCATAGTGCAATCTTGCTCACTAGCTTGGTGTTTTGAGTCCACTAACATGCATTGCTTGGGCTATTTGCATGATTTAGCATCATTTGATATATGATTTCAGTGCATGAAATGTGGTCATACTCTCCCATGCTTCACTCTTTCAATGCTTTTGGAAGGTTATGCTTTGTGCCTCAATCATGAGCCAATTGGCATGCTTGCTTGCCTAAGCCTTTTGGGCTATCATCTCAGTGTGTTTTTGGTCTTATTTTGCCATGCTACAACTCTGTTTTTGGTTGGTTAAAGCATCTCTCATTTGCTTCTTACACTTGTAGTGTAATCATGCTCATTGGCCTTGCATGCATCATGCTTTATGCCTTCCATTCTAGCATGTGTTAGCTCTATTCCATGCATGTTTTGGCATTGTTTTGACCTACCTTGGGACTGTTTTGAGTCATCTTGGCCCTTTGGGGCTTGCTTGGTATGGCTATGGTGCAAGTGCCTATGCTAGCCTTAAGCTTTGAGCCTCCTAGCATGCCTCATTTGTGACATGTGCATGATTTGGCATCATTTGGAATGTAATTTCAAAGTGTATGTCTTCGTGATACTCCCATGTTTATCACTCTCCATTATGTTTGGAAGTTATGCTTTTATGCCTTGTTGATGAGCCATTGCATGAGCATCATCATCTTGCCTTTCATGCTACCATTTCAAAGTGTTTTGGCCACTGTTTTGGCATGCATGAGCTCTGTCTTGGGCTGGTTTGGTTGTTTGAGCATTGCATTGCATAGCCCTTGTGTTGTGTCCTTCACTAGTTTCAATGCTTAAGGACTCTAACTTGCCATGCTCATGTTGTTTGCATGTTGTTGCATTGCATTGTGTTTGGAATGTTGTTGCATTGCATTGTGTTTGGATCGGGCGTTAATCCAAACACGAGAAACGAGTGGCGTTTCATACTTGAAGTGATGAAATGCACCTCATTTCTCGGTCGCCGACCCTCTTGATCAAGCATGATAGATGTAGAGGCCCTTATGTGTTATTTGTGCATTCATCAACACTGACTCGTGCAAACTTGGCTTCTCGGCCATCGTGCATTGCGATGCATGGTTGGTGGCCCGAGAGTCGAGTACCACACCCCCTTGAGCTTGAGAAATGATTGGCGGGGTGGTTGTGCACACATATCTTGCAAATACACTGCTATGCCCCTTCTTGCTCTCTGCTGCAGCAAAACTGGAGTTTGGCAAATTTTCTAGTCGGTAGACCAGTAAAGGTGACCAACCAACCACTTTCTCTGGTCTACAACCAGTTTTTCTGGTCTACAGCCACCTTTTCTGGTTGGCAGCCCACCATGAGGTCCCTGTGTTGGAGAAAAAGCATTCTGGAGATTGGCACAATTTTTAGAGGTCAAGGCAAATGCAAACAGAGGCAATTTGGGGCATGGTAATGGATTTCCGAGCGAAGCCGACCGAGCATGCATATCCCCCTTTGCTTCCTGAGGCCATTTGTTTAATTTGCTTAGCTAAACTAGTTCATTAGCTTAGTTATTTTGTAATTAATTAGTTAAGTGTTTAATTAATTAATTTGGTTTGTACTTAATTAACTTAGAATAGTTAGTTGATTCAATTTGTTTTGTAATAATTAACTAGCTAAGTTAGTTAATTAGTTTCGGTTTGTAATTAATTAGCTTAGCGTATCTAGTTAGCTTATTATTCGGACCCTCCGTCGAGAGGGCAAATTTTGTAATAAGGGTGCGTGTGTGTGTGCATGTCTTCCAACCCCATTTCTTTCTCCCTTTTACTTATCAGCTTTCGATAGTTAGTTTTAGGGCATGTTTCAATTAGTATACTTATGCTTTGCATGCGTGCATCATTCATTTGTCTTGCATGCACCGGGCTCGGCTCATCATTCAAACTGCATCGTATTTTAATATACTTACTTGAATACGTGTTTCAAAACATGTTATCAAGGGTTGCATTCATATGCCATCTTAGATAGCCGAGCCTACTTAGTTGCATTTTGCATATGTTGCATTAGGCATTGTTGACATAGCTAGGATCATGCATGATTACTAACTAGCTTTTGTTTTGGCTCAGAGTACACTGTGAGTGTTTACGCTTTAGCATCCTTGCATGCGTGTAAGTGACTGCCATGTTTAGCATACTTGCCATGAGGCTAATTGCTTAAGTGATTAACTGCGTGAATGCCTATGGATGAAGGCTTCATTGCTTAAATTGGAACAATTCATCAAAATGTGAGTTTTAAGCCCACTTGATGTGATACCCCTGTTCCGTATTATGCTAATCGGTCCTTAATTTGTATATGATTATGTGTTTGTTATGGTTTTGTATGCCATTATGTGAAAATATGTGGTTTTGAATTTCTATCTGTTCACCGTAGGAATATCTGTTTGACTTTACCGCTTCAGAAATTAAATTGGAGGCCTTATCGGCCACAGAACCCGAAATTGATTATACCATTGTGATTGGCATAATTTTTAGAGCCTACGGTGAAATTTAATTAAAAAACTGATTCAAGCCAGATTAAATTGATTTAATTAATGAATTAGTACCATATTATTTATTATTATTAAACTTGATTAATGGGCGTATACATAAGGGCCATTACACTTCAATTCCTTCTCTTTTTTAACACTTTGGCTAATTTTGAACTCAAGAATAGAGAGAGAGAGAGAGAGGGTCGGCCTTAGAGAGAGAAGGGGAAGAGTTGTGTGGTTTTGGCTCAAGGCTTGGGAATCTTGAAGATTAATTCCAAGAATTGACTAGGGTTTGGAAGATTAAACTCCTAGGTGAGTAAATTCATGAGATTGAACTTGTAATTTTGTGAATTAAAGATTAATTGTGATCAAGAACAAGAGTTGTGCTACAATTGATGAATTTGAAGCTAATGTGCACATGCATGTGTGCGATCACCATGATTTTGCATAATCAAGCATGTATTAAGTTGAATATGGAAATGTGAGTGTTGAATCATACATGCAAGCATGTTTTTGTTGAGCTCCATGAGAATGAACACCATTTGCATTATTTGGAATGGAAATGAAGTCAAGATTAGCATGCATGTTTGAATAATTAAAGATAGGAGCTTTGAATGCATGAATGTGTATGATAGAATTGAGCTTGAACTAAATTGAGCCATGCATGTCTTTGATTTATGAAATTGGGCTCCATGAAGATGTGTTTTGGTGTTTATACCATGTTAGTACAAGTATATGTGAAATTGGAGCCATTAAAGGAAAGAAATGATGGTTTGAATGTTGAAGGGAGCTCAAGAACTCAATCTGGAAAACCCAGAAATTTTATGTCCGCTCGAACGGGGAACCTGCCGCTCGAGCGTGATTTTCGTGCTCCCAGCATTTTTGCAGACTTGGATGTCCGCTTGAGCGGGTAATTTCACACTCGAGCGGGGAACCTTTTAGACAGGACTTCCGCTCGAGCTCCCTATTTCACGCTCGAGCGTGGACCCTGTTTTGCTGAAATTTTGTTTATGCATTCTGTGTTCTGTTTTCCGTTCCCTTTCACTTCCAAGCACTCTTAGGCATGCATTGAGCATTGTAATTAAATTAAAGAGATAAGAATGAAGCCTAAAGAGGAATATGTGAACTAAAGAACGGATTGAATTAATTGTGACCCATACGTGTTATGTGATATGTAATGTCAAACCTGTGCAAATCCACAAGTTTATCATCACAAGAATATCTCAAAATATGTTATTATCCAATTACTTGCTTCCATGTAAGTTTTGTAAAGTTCATTAATTTGAATGGTGGAGCCAATTTGATATGAAAGGCCTATGAGCTAGTTTGATACGAAAGGCCTATGAGCCAGTTTGATACGAAAGGCCTATGAGCCAATTTGATACGAAAGGCCTATGAGCCAGCTTGATACGAAAGGCCTATGAGCCAGTTTGATATGAAAGGCCTTGTAGACGTCCCCGAACATTCTGGGAGGATGAATCCCATTCTATTCATTTGGGCTTACTACAGTTTGGACTCAATTTGTCACGGTTCTTAATCTGAACCAAAGAGTCCAAATCCGGCAAATCGTTTTGAGAAAACAGATTTTTAGAAAAAGAGTGCCAAACATGGACTGCTTTGCCAGATACAGAGTCGCCACCTAAATATTTTTTTAATGGGGGAATTTAGGAAACCCTGACTCGGTGCCAAAGGCCACGTGTCCGTCATCACCAAAGTTGCCTCGGCTCGGGAACTTGGGTACGATTGGGGAAGGTCAACTATGAGCACCCCCTCTCGCCCGATCCAAAGATCGACCTCTACTAACCATGATATCGAGTTTTGAAAACATTATGTGTTCTTATTCCGGTTATTAACCTAGATTTACTACGCGACGCGCACAGCAAACAAGTATAGATCAAATCACCTAAATTGGAACAAAACATTTCGTGTTTGCTTTGAAAATGGTTTGCTACTCGCAAGTAGGCTGAAATGCGGGTTTTGCCACCCTCGAGTGGGCTTTAGAAAAGATGGTTTTGCCACTGTCCAGTGGGCTTAAAACTCACAGTTTTGATGCGTTATTCCAATTTAGGTAATTCAACCTCCATCCACAGACATTCAAGCAGTTATATCACATAAGCAGCTAGCCTCATGGTAATCATGCTATTATGGCAACACTCACACGCATGCGATATGCAAAAGCATAAAAAGCTCACCTAGTACTCCAAGCCAAAACAGAAACTAGTTAGCAATCACATGCATGATCCTAGTTCATGTTAAGATGGCTAATGCAACACATGCAAGATGCAACTATAATAGACTCGACTATCCTAAAGATGGCATGCGAAATGCTGCAATTAACAAGTACTCAACTTGTGATTGAAATACAAATGCAGTTAGCATGATGTACCGAGCCTGGTGCGTGTAAGACAAATGTATGGATGCATGCATGCATAGCATAAGGTATGCTAATTTAAACATGCCCTAGTCTACCATCATAAGCGGGTAAATAAAAGGGAAGAAAGACGTGGGATTGGAAGACATGCACACACTCACCCACACTTATTACACAATACGCCCTCACACGGAGGGACCGAAAGAATAATACAGTCTGAATAAATAATACATAATTAATTATTACAAAAACTCCTAATTAATTAACAAATTAAATGCAAAATTAAAATGGCCGCAGCCCCGCCTTCGAAATGTTTGGATGATGTATACTTGACTCGTACTGCCCGAAAGCTCGCTACCATAGCATTGCTGCCTCTGTTTTCACTGCCTAGCTCCCCTGAAGACTGCACAAGTCTCAGGACAGGTTCTATGCACACTGTGGAACACCACCGGTGGGAGGATGGCCACAGGCCATGGGAAATTGCCACCGGCCACTGACAAATCTATCGGCCATTCATTGATGGCCGGTCAGCACTAGAGATGGCCGGCCGGCCAAAACTTCCTGCAGAAATTGGTTTTTGACAGCAATAGAGGACAAGTAGTGTATGGCATGGAATTTCAAGCAAATGTAAGCATGGCTACACTCCCTATCATGCAATGGACTCAAGGGAGCATGGCCTTCAACTCTCGGGCCATCAATTATGCATGATGGCCTAAGAGGCCAAGTTTGCCATTCAATATAAATGCATGCAACAATCAAATGAAAGCTAACGCCTTATCATATTAAGATCAAAGGCATCGGCGACCGAGGATCGAGACGTGTTTTGTCACTTGGAGTACAAACACTCCTCGCCCCTCAAGTTTGGCTTGACACCCCAAACCAAACAAATGCAATGCATATATGCCAACTTGGCTCAAAGATGCAACATGAAGCTAAGTAAGCAAGGCATGCCAAATGCAATGCAAACTAAACATGCTAATGTATAATGTACTAAAGCATGCAACATGCAATGTAGTAAACATGAACGAATACTCAATGGGACTAACATGTGGTAACACATAATGAGCCAAATATGTAATAAACATATAACAAACATGTAATGGTGGACTTAAACCATAAAGGGCAGACCTCAGCCTTGCCATAAACAATGGCCAAAATGCCCAAACAGATGGGCCAATGCTTATGCAAGCATGCACACCAATAGGTCCAAGACAAGGGGCATTCTACCACAACTACCCCAAGCACTCATGGCATGAACTTTCCAACACAAAATAGAGTTCCAATATGCAAAATGATCCCCCAAAAACCCACTGATATGGTAGCCCCAAAACTTAAACACTTAAGTATGTACAATGGCCCCTTTTCAAGGCACAACAAAACAATTCTTCAAGGCATGAAGGGGATGACAAGTGCAGGCATACAAGCGTGAGTTAGGGAATGAAATGGCATGTGAGATGACCCCAAGTCACTTAAACAACCTAAACCAAGCATGCTCATGATTCACATAACCAATGCTAACATGCTAGAATGCTAAGGAGCCATATAAAGCATATCAAATATGACCGAATCCAAAGACTCTAATGCACCCAAGCACCTAAAAATATGGCTAAGAACTTCACAAAGTTAGGCCAAAACATGAGGGCATGAGAGGTTGCATGCATGATGCATTTCTAGGCCAAATAAGGGAATACAAAGCAAGTATATTAAGCATGCAAGGGGCTATGAATCCAACCAAAAATAGAGGCATAATATGACCCAACAACACTCAAGAACCTCTGAAATGGAGTCATAAACAACTAAGCATGAATGCTACCATATTGAGCCAAAAACATGGATAAATGAGTCACAAAGGGGAAAGGGGTGTCCCTCCCCTATACAAGACCTCAAACCTCCTTCTTCACCACTGAAAATCCACTGGATTTCAGTGGTGAGAAGACCAATACACAAGAATAAACAAAGCTTGCCAAAATAGCACAAAAAGAGGCCTAAGAGGGGGAGGTCGACCCCCAAACACCAAAACAACCTTAATGTAGAATCTTAAGCATGGAAATACAAGACTTTTTTTAGTTATACACAAAGCCTAAATCAACATGCAAGACAGGTAAAAAACTAGTGCAAAATTGGGGAATCTAAAGTGAAAAGATTACCCTTGAAGAACTCTTGATGAACTGCAAGGCCAGCCACCTTCCTTTGGTCAAAATCAGTCCAAAAACTCAAAAACAAACCCTCAAAGCCTCTCAACGTCAAAGTATGGTGTAATGGTGTGTGTATTAGTGCAAAACCAAGGTCAAAACACACCTTTTGGGCTTCCAAACACACACAAATGATGAGAGAGAGAGAGAGATATAAAGAGAGAGAGTATATGACAGATGTATATATGTATAAGCTCTGGTTTTTTTGTTCTAACCCTAACAATGGAGAAGGAGGGGGTCTTATATAGGCAATGTAGAAGCTTAAAGCTTCTCAAAGAAGCTAAATAAGAAAGGGGCAAAGGGGGCAAGAAGGTCAAGGCTTCTAGAGGAAGCTAAGACAGCTGGCCAAGCTTCTTGAGGAAGCTTTGACAAAGGGTCAAGCTTCCTCAAGAAGCTTTGACCAAAAGGGTGCAAAAGGGGCAAAACAGCCACACTATGCATGGGAAGAGTGTTGGTGCATTCCAGCTGGCACAGCTGGCATGCACCAAGCCTGAAGGGTGCAAAAGGTGCATACTGCCACAAAGAGGTCACCGGCCAAAAAAAGTGCCGGCCGGCCACATAGAGTGCCGACCAACCATTGGTATCAAGAAACCATGGCCGGTGGCAACACTGAATGGCCGGTGAGGCAAAGGGGAGGCCGGTGGGGTGTGGGGATGGCCAACAAGCCATTCCTTGCCCCTCAAAGCAAAAGCACAGGCATTTGGTGCAAACCCAAACACAAAACAAACGAGTTGAGAGATCCTGAGGCGAGGCGCGCAGCCGAGGCCTCCGGGAACTCAAAACGAACATGAACATGGATGATCACCGGGTGTTCCAACAGTGACATCCAAGTCTTGAGGACGGTCAAAAATTGGGTGTCTACAGTTGCCCCTCTTTGACAGAATTCGAAAGTCATAACAATGACGGGAGTGATTGTCAAAGCCCAGAGACGACCCATTTTTGACAAGGCCGAAGACTTAGACAAACATGCAAGACAAACAAGATATGCGCCTGAAGGCAGGGGCAAAATGCAAGACAATGCACAAAGCCGAACATAACTTATGATCATGTAAAGAAAATCGTAACGAAGCACACACAACGCAACAGTTTTAAGCTAACATACACCAGACTACACTACAATGTAGAAAAGATGTAAGAGAATTATGCAATTCTCGATATGTCTCACTCGGAGGACACAATACCTGTCCGGTTCGTCCGGTTACACCAGCCTCAAATGGACCGTACATACAATATCGTGCCTGAAAAGAAAGCAAACTTAACAGGTACAATGTTCTTAGCAACATGCATAACAATGCAATTGAAAGTGCATGACAACGCCAACGAAGGGGTGCATGACAATGCGGATGAAAGGGGTGCATAACAATGCGATTTGAAACGTAAGCGCATATAAATGAAGCACACGTGACAACGCATGCTATGTGTGAAAAAGGAACTTGAACACATATAAGTAAAGCAATGCACGCATGCACGCAATGCGTATAAAAGGAATTTGAACACATATAAGTAAAGCAATGCATGCATGCATGCACGCAATGTGTATAAAAGGAATTTGAACACATATAAGTAAAGCAATGCACGCATGCACGCAATGTGTATAAAAAGAAATTGAACACATATAAGTAAAGCAATGCACACATGCACGCAATGTGTATAAAAGGAGTTTGAACACATATAAGTAAAGCAATGCACGCATGCAATCAATGTGTATAAAAGGAAATTTAACACATATAAGTAAAGCAATGCATGCATGCACGCAATGTGTATAAAAACTTGAAATATGGTAAAGACAAGTCATTCATGATATTGAAATGCAAAGTACTGCAACGCAGCATAATTGAAGTGATTTGTGGAGTTCATAGGATACAAAAGGATACAGGAGGGGGGGATTCCTCGTACGTATGGAACATTGCTTATAGCAGACGCAACTTGAGGTCAACTCGGAGGTCTATGAATGTTCTAAAGGTGTACTTCCTTGCACTGCCTCGAGAAATGACGGTGCCAAACCATACAATTGATCAGACAAGAGCGCGAGAGATGTATTGATCACAAGGGAGGGGCTACCGGTATCAACCCTGATACTTTGCTTCCTTGCTCCTTCTTTTCGCTTTACTTTCCTTTTTACCGGTAGTTTAAGCACATTGCACTGCCTCAGGCAGATTTTATTTTAAGAGAAACTGTGTATGTTTGCAAAATACATGGTGGAAATGAAACTGCTATTTTATTCAAAATGTGTTGCATTTGTACGTCCTATGCATTGCATCGCATAGCATCACATAACAATGTGAATGAAATTCGTTTGAAAATAGAGCATTCGCATCGTAATAATCAGGTAGTGAACCAATTTACAACTCGATAAGCGAAACAGAAAGACTTGATATAACCAACCAAGCGTGAGTACAACTCGATAAGCAAATTAGAGACTTGAAGAGAGTGACATACAACTCAATAAACAAATGTACAACAACTCGATAAGCAAATAGGCGTGACTCCGCAAGAATCGATCACCAAAGGGCATTGGAGGTGGTGGAATTCCCCAATCCTCAGCATAAACAGCTTAGAGAACAAGGAGGAAGACCACCGGCTAGATATAAAGGCCATCGGCCATTAGAAGTGGCCATCGGCCAGAAGCTTTGATCAATCGGCCAAAAGTGGTGGCCGGTCGGCACTATATTTGGCCGGCCGGCCATGAATTGCCAGAACCAGCAGAATGCTGACATCTATCCTCCACTCAATCTTATCTTCTACAAAAAGGCCTCAGCTTCGTAGTTCTTCTCACTCCAACACTGATTTGCCCCAAATGGAAGCGCTTCTTGCCCAAAATCTCACAACTTGGATTAACAACTTGGATGGCTCGGAAAAGCTAAATTTCTGGGGCTTTGGCATAAACGCACTATTCACTTTGAGTCGTACCCCGCTACACCTTCCATTCCGATATGCCGCGGCAAGGTTTTGGAGTCTGGTGACACATGTCTTTAGCTTTGGCGGGCAAGAGGTATGTCCTACCTTTGAAGATTTCCAAGCTTTAATGGAGTCCGAGCGTAACGAAGAGATCCTGCCCCAACTTCATTTCGGCCATGCTCAAGCCTTAGGACAAATGTGCGGGCTCTCAATACCTGACACTCGATCTTTGATTTGTGACGGAATGCAGGATATTTCGAGTTTGATTTGCCTTTTTTTTCTGATGCCGGTGATCGCGGCGACCGTCATTGGCAAGGTTTTCAGCAACACACACTTTGTTTGTGCATGCTATCTCATCTCTTACTTGCCTCGGGTTCCGAAGGATCTAGCGTCTGATTAATTGAAGTTGCCCAAAGTTTGAAGGAGGGTAAGAGTTGCATCGCCATGACCTTGGCTGAGACGTTGATGGGCTTGGATGCTTTCTATCGTCGCGAAACAACCAAATTTGCGGGGAGTCCACTACTACTGTAGGTAAAGTTTCCCACCCAATCTCTCATATGTATTGCTCACATCACTCGGCTCTCAAGCTCAATTTTCTCACAAAACCCTTTTCTTACTTTTCTCTCTCCGTACACCTCTCTATTCTTTATTCTCTTATTTTTCATCCCTTCCCAGGTGTGGTTGATGGACAAGTGGCAAGTTGTGGACTCTTGTCCAACACACTCAGCCTGCAGTTACTTCTTCAAACAACGCCTAGTCGACGCCCTTGATGAGGGTTGGTGGTTTAACTGGATGTGTAGTTTGTCCGCGGATCGTATTGCTTGGCGATGTCCTTGGCTCAATTTACCGGCAATGAGCTATAGCATGACCCGTCAACCTGGGATCTAGTTGATTGGTCTGACTCACTGTGTGTTCTACTTTCCGTTCCGATTCCAGCGCCAGTTCGGTCATGATCAGACTTGCCCGCCAGAGGGGATAGAGTACCCTGCCACATTCAGCTGAGGCGCACACCTGTCTTGCAGATGCCACAAAGATGGAGGACTAGGGAGCTCTGCCCCGCCTCCCACTTTCGGGCCACTTTGTCTGATGAGTGCCTGGATTGGCTTAATGAAGAGGCATAGGTCAGGCCCAGCTTGGTATCAGAGGCTTCGACCAGTTCTGGGAGGGGGCGCAGGAACACCTGACTTGTCTATGCCCTGGATTTATTGCTCTATTAGTACTTTCAAGTTTTCCTTATGAATGTAATAAAAAGCAACTTCAATTTGTATGCAAGAGCAAGAGAACTCTGTATTGAAATCAATGAAATTGAAGGTTGTGGGTACTGAAAATTTTCCGCTTTAGTCTAGAAATGGTCTAAGCTGTAAAAAGATTAATTTGAACAAAGTCAACTTTTATTAAAACTTTTCAAAACCATTTTCGATATGGATCAGAACTGGACACGCCTGAGATCTGTCACCGAGATGCCCAACCCCGGATCCCAGCAACTAGAAAGTTGCCCCTAGTCCAAATAGTACCGCAAAGATCGCACGTAATGGAAAGTTGCCCTAGTCTAAAAAAGCACCGCACTGTGAACGACCCGACCTCGCCTATGTTTTTGATTTGGCGCTTTTAATATATTATTTGAAAAATGTTATGAAAAATTTTGGTTAAGAACATGAAATGCCTATGTAAGAATGTCTATCATTGCTCAAGGAAGTATCTGTTTCATTGGAATGCTTAAATCAGAAATTGAAGGCCTTAATGGCTTAATTGTCAGAAATTGATTATATATTTATGATCAGCATAATTTTTAGGTAATTTTAAGTATGTTCGTGAAATGTTAATTTTGGGATGATTAAACGATTCATTTTTGTCCTTATGTGCTTAGTTAAGACTTTATATATACTTGATAGGGGTGAGCAGCGGATACACCGATCCGCCAAAACCGACCGAACCGAACCGATCCGCCGCATTTTGGACGGATGCGTGATGATGAGCGGACGGTTGCGGATTGATTTTCTCCAATCCGCCAATTTGGCGGACGGATGGCGGATTTGAGATTTCTTTAGCCGCAACCGAACCGCCAAACCGCTAAATCGCGAGCACTCCTAGTAATTTATAAGACTTTGTATTTTCAATTTGTTTAAATATTATGTTTGTGTTTTCAATTGAACAAGAGTTTAAATATTTTGTTGAAAAAAAGTTTTCAACTTGAATATATATTTTGAATTGAAAAAAATAAACGTATCATTTATCTATATTTTTTGGTTTTTAAATCTAGTTCTAAAAATAATAAATAGAAAATATGATATATGCTGGTTGGTTTTTTGTTTTCAAAAACATATGTAGATGTAACAATACAAAAACATACAATCTATACTACTACTCTGTTCATGATTTTGGTGGTTTGAATTGTTATTATATTTTAAGAATCACATATTGTAATACTTTATGTGGATGAATCATGCTGTGATTGTAATATGTAAATGAGGCATGCAGTGATCGTGATATTCTAAAGTTTCAAACTTTATTTCTTTGGATAAGGCATACAGTGATTGTAATACTTTTTTAAGTCATTGACTGTAACACTTTCTTCTGCTTTTTTTTCCCTTTTTTTTTTTTTTTGGGGGGGGGGAAGTGCACAAGTTGAATTATGTTGAAAATTTATAAAATTTTAAACCGCCAAACCGATTCGCATCCACCCGCCAAACCGCCAATCCGCTCAATCCACATCCGCCGGATTGGCGGACGGATGCGGATTGATTTTCTTCAATCCGCCAATCTGACGGACGGATGACGGATTGGAGGTTTCGTGGCCGCAACCGACCCGCGCCCACCCCTAATACTTGAGTCTTATTGATGTTTGGGGCAAAAACGTGGAGCATCTTTTTGGGAGGAACTAAGGGTTTGAGAGAAGAGAAAAGGAGAACAAAGAAGAGGTTCAAAAGGAAGGAAATTAAGGGGAAATTAGGAGATCAAACTTAAGGTATGTTCAATTTTATATATCTATGAGAATCATTATTTCAATTGTGAAGAAGAGTTGTTGTATTTTATGTTGTTGAGGTAGGGTTTCTCAATGATTGTCTACTTTGACACTTGAATTAAGTGTTGTATGAATTTACACTTAAATCCTTGGTGTTATGTTGTCATTTTATGGAAACATGATAGGGCCATGGGATATACTTGTTGAATATGAATGGAGAGGGGGATTTGAGGAAGAGATGACTTGTTGAAGCCTTGAAACTAACTCAAATTGTTATAATCAAGCTATAATCTATGTTATGGTATTGTTGAGTTGACATGTTGCATGAATTTTGCCCTTGATTGCATGAAAAATGAGTTTGGGTTCTTTGAATTTTGGATTGAAATCGGCCTCTGAATTTGGGTTGTCGTCGCTCGGCGGAGTCGAGAACGCCGGCGGAAAATGCATCTCTCAGAAGTTCCTCGGAATTACCCTGTCCGCTCGAGCGGAGAAAATGTGCGCTCGAGCGTAAATACCGACCTCTCAGCATTTTTGATAATGTTGTACTGTCCGCTCGAGCGGACAAGATTACGCTCGAGCGGAAGAAATTATGTGCTGTTCAGTTTTACATGCTTATTCCTCTGGTATTTTTAGAATATTTTTCTGATGATCTTGGAATGGTTATAAATGCATATGAAGTGTAAGGATTCAAGAAATAAAGTAAGAAAGAAAAGGAAACTAATGCGCAAGCTTAACTGTGTGCAGGACACACTCCAGGGGGAAGTAGCACGCCATCTCAATACGGTGAGTAGTAATACCTCTTTACATGTTGTACAGTTATGTCCATGTACTAAGGCAAATATGTTCATGTTAATGTTAATGTCAATGTTAATGTATCAACGTATAACAATGTTAATGATGATGTCCATGTGAAATATGTAAAGATTGCAAGGGCTTAATGCCACATGTTTTAAAGGGCCGTAGTGCCATTTTCAAGGGCCATAGTGCCAACAAGTTTACAAGGGCTATATGCCACCCCCAAGGGCATCATGCCACTTTCAAGGGCCTTAGTGCCAACACGTTACCAAGGGCTTTACGCCACATTTTCAAGGGCCTCGTGCCACCACTTCTAAGGGCTTATAGCCACCAAGCTATGTTACAAGATTGGGCCTAAGGCCATTATGTATGTGACACAGAAACAGACTCACGTATTGATACGTAATATGATCAAGTTAGCAATATTTTATTTATGTGTTATTACTCACTGAGCCCAACTCACTCTCAATTATGTCTGTTTCTGTAGGTCATTCATCAGGTGGTCAATCCTAACTCCGGACGCCGTTTTCCTTGGTCGACCATTACGTGTCCAGGCACTAACCCAAGCTACTTATTTTGATGTAACCGTGGGGATGATTGCTTGTCTTTTGAGTGCCACCCAAGTTCTTGTATATAACTTTTGTGGTCTTTTGTATGCCCGTTTGGGCTGGGACTGTAAATATATATATGGTTATAACCAATGTTTCAGGATATAGTTTCCCACTTTATTAGTTTAATGAGAACGTTTACGTTTTATGAGATCCTGGCATGCTAGCAGTAGCTCAATGGAATATTCCTGGTATTTATATTATATTAATACTTTATGCTTCCGTTAAGGCCCCGTATGTTCTATATGTATATTAGGATTTATGTCCGTTTATGCGTAGGTCATGCCCAAACTTTTAGGGGCGGGTTTGGGGCGTGACAAGTGGTATCAGAGCACGAGTTGCTATCTCACACACGGGTCCATTGAGCTTAGGGTGTCTAGAAAGCTTTAGGCATTTGCATGACATCCTGAAAGTATATGAGAGAGCGATGGCAACGTTACGTAAACTCTGATAGTGCTAACAATTTTAAATTAGATTTCCTGTATATCATTATTTGTTGTGCAGGAAATGGTGAGAACAAGGGCAGATGAACCAGAAGACGCCACTTCAGCACGATTGGATAGGATGGAGAGAATGATTATGGAGATGGCTGAGACTTTACGACAGCAACAACAGCAGCAACAACCGCAAGAACAACCACCACCACCGATACCTCCACCGGTAGCACCAGATTACCACGCTGAAGACCGGACTATTACCCTTACCAAAGAGTTTAAAAAGATGAAACCGCCAGTCTTCAAGGGAGGAATAGAACCGATGAAAGCGGAGGCCTGGGTGTTGGGCATAGAGAAACTATTTGAAGTTTTCCCTTGCACCGAAGCTCAAAAAGTGCAATTGGCTGCCTTCACCCTAGAAGATGAAGCACGTAGGTGGTGGATGCTCACGAGAACGACCCATCCAGGGCTAACTTGGGACAGATTCCTGGAGCTGTTTTATGATAAATACTTCCCTCAAAGCATGCGGGATAAAAAGGTGACGGAATTTGAGACTCTCAGACAAGGGAGCAAGACTGTTGCGGAATATGAGGCCCAATTTGCGGAGTTAGCTCGGTTTGCACCGCACATGGTGGACACGGATTACAAAAAAGCACGGAAATTTGAAGGGGGACTACGAGGAGCAATTCTGGATCGTGTCAATATGTTAAAGTTGCCTACTTATGTAGAAGTTTTGGAGAGGGCTGTTATAGCTGAGGGAAATCTTGCTGCTCAGAATCGGGTTGCCGAGTGGAGGGGAAAAAGGCAAAATAATCAATGGTCAAAGGGAGTGATTACTTCACCAAACAAGAAACAAAATTCAGGGGCGACAAATAGTTCTGCCCCTAATCAGGATGCGATCCCTACTTGTTCAGAATGTGGAAAGAAACATCGTGGCGTATGCCAATGGAAGTCTGGAGCTTGTTATCACTGTGGCAAAACGGGTCATTTGATCAAGGATTGCCCCCAAAGAATTCAACGAAATGGCAACAGAGCTGCTACTAGTTCAGCGGGGTCTACACCAACTATTAACACTAAGGCATCAGTGAAACCTAACAACAACAAGGACACAGCAAGACAAGGCAGAGTGTTTGCATTGGTTCCAGGGGACGTGCAGAATGCAACAACAGTGGTGTCAGGTACATTTATGGTTCATGGTCATTCTGCTTCTGTCTTATTTGATTCCGGATCTACTCATTCCTATGTGTCAAAATTGTTTGCACCAAACTTAGATAAACCTGAAAATAATTTGTCTTATCTGTTGAGTGTATCTTCACCTTTGGGAGATTCTATGTTTTGTACTTCAGTTTACTTTAATTGTGAACTTGAACTTGGGGATATTCGGGTATATGCCAACTTGCTACCACTTGACATGACTCATTTTGATATCATTCTGGGAATGGATTGGTTAAGCGAGAATGGTGCAACTATCAATTGTTTGACTAAACAGATCAGTTTCCACCCTCCGGGCCAACCAGAGTCTATGGTTCAGGGACAGGAAGTGACCTCCCCACCTTATCTGATTTCTGCGGCAAAGGCGTGTAAATTGATTCAGAAGGGGTGTCAGGGATACTTATGCAGTATTTTGGAAGACCAAGTGGTGAATGAAAATGTCAACAGAATTTCAGTGGTTTGTGAATTTCCGGACGTTTTCCCTGAAGAGTTGCCAGGGCAGTTGATAGACCGGGAAATTGAATTTATAATTGAAGTGGTACCGGGAACTCAACCCATTTCAAAGACTCCGTATAGAATGTCGCCAGTTGAAATGAAGGAATTAAAACTGCAATTGCAAGATCTATTAGACAAGGATTCATCCGTCCAAGTGTATCGCCGTGGGGTGCGCCGGTTTTGTTTGTTAAGAAGAAGGATGGAACACTCCGGCTTTGTATTGATTATAGGGAACTGAATAAAGTTACCATCAAGAACAAGTATCCATTACCAAGGATCGATGACCTCTTTGATCGACCAGGAGGACATGTGTCTTCTCCAAGATTGATCTGATGCAGGTACCATCGGTTAAAAGTTAAGGCCGAGGATGTTGAGAAAACAACTTTTCGAACTCGGTATGGTCATTTTGAATTTTAGTTATGCCCTTTGGAGTCACTAATGCGTGACTTTTATGGATTTGATGAACCGTGTTTTCAAGCCCTATTTGGATGATTTTGTAGTAGTCTTTATTGACGATATTCTCATCTACTCAAGGGATGTAAAAGCTCATGAGACTCATCTTCGATTGATACTTCAAACCCTCCGGGAAAAGAAATTGTATGCAAAGCTGAAGAAATGTGAATTTTGGCTACAAGAGGTGGCATTTCTGGGGCATATTATCACGAAGGAAGGAGTTTCTGTTGACCCATACAAGATTGAGGCAATCATGAAGTGGCCGACTCCTACAAATGTGACTGAGGTGCGTAGTTTTATGGGGTTGGCTGGCTATTATCGGAGATTTGTTCAGGATTTTTCAAAAATTGCTGTGCCACTTACACAACTGACTAAAAAGGGGGTTGCATTCGAATGGTCAGAAGAACGAGAATCTGCTTTTCAAGAATTGAAGACGAGGTTGACAACAGCACCAGTTTTAGCCCTACCATCCGGAACAGAGGGATTTGTAATCTACAGTGACGCTTCGCACAAGGGGCTTGGTTGTGTACTGATGCAAAATGGAAGAGTCATCGCTTATGCTTCTCGGCAGTTGAAACCCCATGAGAAAAATTATCCCACACACGATCTTGAGCTAGCAGCTGTAGTTTTTGCTTTGAAGATATGGAGACATTACCTGTATGGCACTACCTGCGAAGTCTATACTGATCACAAGAGTCTTAAGTACCTCTTTACTCAGAAAGAGTTGAATATGCGACAGCGACGGTGGTTGGAATTACTTAAAGACTACGATCTGCAGATCTGTTACCATCCTGGTAAAGCCAACACAGTTGCAGATGCGCTCAGTCGGAAAAATATGGGCAGTATGGCAAGTATGGTGACAGAGCAAAAGGAATTGGTGATTGAATTGGAGAAAATGGAATTGGATTTTGTGTTGTATGGGCAGAAAGCTTTAGTGGCAGCAGTGGTTGCCCAACCAACCTTGCTTGAAGAAATGAAAGTGCACCAAATGGAAGATGACACTTTGAGGAAGATATATGATGAGTTAAAAACCAAACCAAAACTGGGATTTCATGTAGTAGGTGCAGTGCTCAAGTTTCAAGACCGAATATGTGTTCCCAATGTGATGAATCTTAAGCGAAAACTGATGGAAGATGCACACGCCTCGAGGTTTGCGATGCACCCAGGGAGTACGAAAATGTACCGAGATTTGAAGCAAAATTTTTGGTGGCCAAGTATGAAGAAAGAGATCGCGGAATTTGTCGCCAAGTGCCTACAATGTCAGCAAGTAAAAGTGGAGCATCAAAAACCTGCCGGATTGTTGCAATCTCTTCCCATCCCGGAGTGGAAATGGGAACATTTGACCATGGATTTTGTTGCGGGGTTACCTCGGACTCCCCGGGGTATGAATTCAATTTGGGTCATTGTAGACCGACTAACTAAGTCCGCCCACTTCTTACCAGTAAAAACTCAGTATAATGCAGATAAATTGGCGGAAATTTATGTGAATGAAATTGTAAAGCTTCATGGTGTTCCAGTCTCGATTGTGTCGGATAGGGATCCTAAGTTTGTTTCCAAATTCTGGCAGAGTTTACAAGAAGCACTGGGTACAGACTTAAAGTTTAGCACGGCTTTTCACCCCCAAACCGATGGTCAATCCGAGAGAACAATCCAAACGCTAGAAGATATGCTTCGGATGTGTGTGTTGGATTTTCAAGGAAGTTGGGAAACTCACCTGCCATTGATAGAATTTGCGTATAATAATAGCTACCACTCGAGTATAGACATGGCCCCCTATGAGGCTCTGTATGGAAGACCATGTCGTTCTCCTGTATGTTGGGCTGAAGTTGGGGATAAATCCCTGTTAGGGCCTGAAATTATTCAAGTGACAACAGAAAAGGTTCGAGTTATTCGAGAAAGGATGAAAACGGCTCAAAGTAGGCAGAAAAGTTATGCGGATAACCGAAGGAGGGATTTGAAGTTTGAAGTTGATAGTCACGTTTTTGTGAAAGTCACCCCGATGAAAGGACATTCAAGATTTGGAAAGAAGGGTAAATTGACGCCTCGCTATGTCGGTCCCTTCGTGTTCTCGAGAGAATTGGTTCTTGGCCTCCGAATTGCCCTCCCACCACATATGAGTCAAGTGCATAACGTGTTTCATGTCTCTATGCTTCGTGGATACCTTAGGATCCGTCACATGTTATTGATTACCATCAGTTGAATTGGATGATAAGTTGAGTTCTGAAAAAAACCAATTCGCGTTTTGGACCGCAAGTAAAGCAATTCTGAAACCGTGAAATTTCCATGGTAAAAGTTGAGTGGCAAGAACATTATGGGCCGACATAGCGTGGGAAAAGAGGAAGAAATGCAACATCAATACCCACACTGTTTCAATCCTAAGGTAACACAAGTTTGGGGACCAAACTTATTTAAGGGGAGAGTGTAACACCCGACCCCTAAATCTATGTTTTTGATTTGCGCTTTTAATATATTCTTTGAAAAATGTTATGAAAAATTTTGGTTAAAAACATGAAATGCCTATGTAAGAATGTCTATCTGTTGCTCAAGGGAAGTATCTGTTTCATTGGAATGCTTAAATCAGAAATTGAAGGCCTTAATGGCTTAATTGTCAGAAATTGATTATATATTTATGATCAGCATAATTTTTAGGTAATTTTAAGTATGTTCGTGAAATGTTAATTTTGGGATGATTAAACGATTCATTTTTGTCCTTATGTGCTTAGTTAAGACTTTATATATACTTGAGTCTTATTGATGTTTGGGGCAAAAACGTGGAGCATCTTTTTGGGAGGAACTAAGGGTTTGAGAGAAGAGAAAAGGAGAACAAAGAAGAGGTTCAAAAGGAAGGAAATTAAGGGGAAATTAGGAGATCAAACTTAAGGTATGTTCAATTTTATATATCTATGAGAATCATTATTTCAATTGTGAAGAAGAGTTGTTGTATTTTATGTTGTTGAGGTAGGGTTTCTCAATGATTGTCTACTTTGACACTTGAATTAAGTGTTGTATGAATTTACACTTAAATCCTTGGTGTTATGTTGTCATTTTATGGAAACATGATAGGGCCATGGGATATACTTGTTGAATATGAATGGAGAGGGGGATTTGAGGAAGAGATGACTTGTTGAAGCCTTGAAACTAACTCAAATTGTTATAATCAAGCTATAATCTATGTTATGGTATTGTTGAGTTGACATGTTGCATGAATTTTGCCCTTGATTGCATGAAAAATGAGTTTGGGTTGCTGAATTTTGGATTGAAATCGGGCTGCCCTGAATTTGGGTTGTCGTCCGCTCGAGCGGAGGTCAGGGCCGCTCGAGCGGGAAAATGCATCTCTCAGAAGTTCCTCGGAATTACCCTGTCCGCTCGAGCGGAGAAAATGTGCGCTCGAGCGTAAATACCGACCTCTCAGCATTTTTGATAATGTTGTACTGTCCGCTCGAGCGGACAAGATTACGCTCGAGCGGAAGAAATTATGTGCTGTTCAGTTTTACATGCTTATTCCTCTGGTATTTTTAGAATATTTTTCTGATGATCTTGGAATGGTTATAAATGCATATGAAGTGTAAGGATTCAAGAAATAAAGTAAGAAAGAAAAGGAAACTAATCATAAGCTTAAGCGTGTGCGAGACACACTCGTGGAAAGTAGCACGCCATCTCAATACGGTGAGTAGTAATACCTCTTTACATGTTGTACAGTTATGTCCATGTACTAAGGCAAATATGTTCATGTTGAGGTTAATGTCAATGTTAATGTATCAACGTATAACAATGTTAATGATGATGTCCATGTGAAATATGTAAAGATTGCAAGGGCTTAATGCCACATGTTTTAAAGGGCCGTAGTGCCATTTTCAAGGGCCATAGTGCCAACAAGTTTACAAGGGCTATATGCCACCCCCAAGGGCATCATGCCACTTTCAAGGGCCTTAGTGCCAACACGTTACCAAGGGCTTTACGCCACATTTTCAAGGGCCTCGTGCCACCACTTCTAAGGGCTTATAGCCACCAAGCTATGTTACAAGATTGGGCCTAAGGCCATTATGTATGTGACACAGAAACAGACTCACGTATTGATACGTAATATGATCAAGTTAGCAATATTTTATTTATGTGTTATTACTCACTGAGCCCAACTCACTCTCAATTATGTCTGTTTCTGTAGGTCATTCATCAGGTGGTCAATCCTAACTCCGGACGCCGTTTTCCTTGGTCGACCATTACGTGTCCAGGCACTAACCCAAGCTACTTATTTTGATGTAATCGTGGAGATGATTGCTTGTCTTTTGAGTGCCACCCAAGTTCTTGTATATAACTTTTGTGGTCTTTTGTATGCCCGTTTGGGCTGGGACTGTAAATATATATATATGGTTATAACCAATGTTTCAGGATATAGTTTCCCACTTTACTAGTTTAGTGAGAACGTTTACGTTTTATGAGATCCTGGCATGCTAGCAGTAGCTCAATGGAATATTCCTGGTATTTATATTATATTAATACTTTATGCTTCCGTTAAGGCCCCGTATGTTCTATATGTATATTAGGATTTATGTCCGCTTATGCGTAGGTCATGCCCAAACTTTTAGGGGCGGGTTTGGGGCGTGACAGCACCGGAGATCACGATGAATGCTGATAGACAAAGATGACTAAGATGATCAAATGGACAAAGTTGATCGGGGAAAAATTTATGGCTGAACTTCAGGATGAAGTTGCCAACGTATCCCAAAGATGGGAATCAAGCCTTACGTAGTTCAGGCTTAGGTTCACTCGAGTATTTTCACTCTCTTTTTACACTCTAACTTTTGCCAAGGCCACCCTTTGTGGGTTTTCAACCTTGCGAGCTCAGTTTTTTATAATTTCAAATTTTTTGTGCTCTGAGTTTTGCCTAGGTCACCCTTTCGGGTTTTCGACCTAGCGAGCCTCTCAAGGGTAATATTTCTTCAACTTGTCCATATTGATCGGTTATGAAAACTCTAGGCCATCTAGGTCCATCAGAACCACAGCTCCACCTGACCAGATGGACTTGATAATGTAGGGACCAGTCCAATTGGGTCTGAACTTGCCCCTTGGGTCGTGGATGGGAGCTCGGTTATCCTTGAGCACCAAATCTCCCTCTTTTAGATTCCTATACTTAACTTTCTTATTGAAGGCCCTGGCAATCCTACGCTGATAACCTTGAACGTGGTACAGTGCTTTCAGTCTTCTTTCATCGAAGAGCATGAGTTCTTCAAATCTGCTCTGCTGCCAATCTGCTTCGGCTTTCTGACACTCGGCCAATACACGCAAAGACAGAACCTTAATTTCAATAGGTAGAACGGCCTCCATCCCATAAACCAATGAATACGAAGTCGCTCCAGTAGAAGTTCTGATTGAAGTCCAGTAGCCCCACAGAGCAAACGGCCGCTTATCTAGCCAGTCCCAGTAAGTTTCTACCATCTTCTGTAATATGTGTTTGATATTCTTGTTGGCGGCCTCAACTGCTCCATTGGTTTGCGGCCGATAGGTAGATGACTTATGAAAAGCCACGTTGTATTTTTCCAACAAGTTAATCACTTCCTTCTTGAAGTGGGAACCGTTATCTGAAATTATCTCGTTTGGGACTCCGTAGCGACAGATGATGTTGTTTCTGATAAACTTCGCGACATGTGAAGCCTTCAACACTGCATAAGATTGGGCCTCGACCCACTTTGTGAAATAATCTATCGCGACCAGGATGAACTTATGCCTATTCGATCCCTTTGGAGTTATAGCCCCGATCACATCAATTCCCCAGACTGAAAATGGCCATGGTGAAGTCATGTTGTACAGCTTCGACGGCAGAATATTCATGCGATTTGCATGAATTTGACATTTGTGGCATTGCCGGACAAAACCAATACAATCCTCCTCCATGGTAGACCAGTAGTAACCCTGTTTGAGGATCTTTCGTGCTAGCATTACCCCATTCATATGTGCCCCACATTCTCCTCCATGGATGGCCTCCATCAGGCACTTCGACTCTTCAGCTTCTACACACGGCTTATGCATTCCCAGATGACCTCTCTTATACAGCTTACCCCCACAGATGATGAACTGGACAGCCATTCTTCTTATTACCCTCTTATCTTTGGCATTTGCTCCTGGTGGATACATCTCTTTCTCCAAGAAGTTCCAAATGTCATAATACCAGTGGTGGTCGTCCTGAACCTCACCTATGACAGCAATTGCTTCATATGTTGGCGCAAACTTCTGGTCAATGATGACTGGGCGCATCCGGACTCCAAACGGGATGTCTATCATGGAAGATAGAGTTACTAGTGAATCCGCGAACCTGTTGTTCTCTCTTGCTAGATGAGCAAAGTTTAGTTTCTCAAACCGAGGAATTAACAAATCCAAGGTCTAGTGTTATATTATTATCTTTTCTTCTTTGACTTTCCAATCTCCTTTTGCTTGAGACACAACAAGGTTCGAGTCCCCGATGACATCCAACCGTTTTGCCCCTAGTTCCAGGGCTGCTTCTAGACCGGCAATGCATGCCTCATATTCTGCTTCGTTGTTCGAGACTTTGAACTGGAGTTTGAATGCTAGAGGAATACGGGAATTGTCGGGTGCTATCAACAACACTCCTATCCCATACCCGTACTGGTTTGACGCTCCGTCAAAGTACATCGTCCAAGTTTCATCTTCGAGGTGCAAAATGGCCTCATCTGGGAATAGGTACTCGACTGCTTCATCCCCTTCAACCGGGTGGTCGGCAAGGAACTCTGCCACTGCTCTTCCCTTGATTGACTTGCATGTCACATATTTCAAATCGAATTCAGAGAGCAACAGCAACCAACGAGCTAGCCTACCCGTTAGTGTCGGTTTCTCGAAAAGATATTTGATGGGATCGAGTCGTGAAACCAACATTACGGAGTGAGCTAACAGGTAATGCCGCAACTTCCTGGTAGCCCATACCAAAGCCAAACAAGCCTTCTCCAGCGGAGTGTAGCGGGTCTCGTAATCCAGCATCTTCTTGCTCAGATAGTAGATGGCCCTCTCCACCTTATCCTCTGATTCTTGTGCGAGCATGCAACCCATTGTAGTCTCAGTTACTGAAAGGTACAATATCAACGGTCTTCCCGGTTTTGGCGGTGACAACACGGGTGGGTTCTGTAAGTATTTCTTGATCTGCTCAAAAGCAGCTTGGCATCGGCCGTCCCATTGGAATTTCTTTCCTTTCTTCAGGAGACCAAAAAGTGGTTCACAAGTCAAGGTTAATTTTGAGATAAACCGTCTTATGAATTGCACTTTAGCCAGAAAGCCTCGCACCTCTTTTTCAGTCATTGGTGGTGGCATTTCTAAGATGGCCTTGATTTTGGAAGGGTCGACTTCGATGCCCCTTTGTGTAATTAGAAACCCCAGCATTTTCCCTGCTGTAACACCGAGCGTACACTTTTGAGGATTCAGCCGCAACAGGAATTCTCTGGTCCTTTGGAAAAACTTTTGCAAGGCGGTGTAGTGGCCCTCTCTTTCTTTGGATTTGACAATCATGTTGTCCACGTACACTTCAACCTCTTTGTGGATCATGTCATGCAGTGTCGTGGTCGCGGCTCGTTGATAAGTAGCTCCAGCATTCTTCAACCCAAACGGCATTACTCTGTAGCAGTAAGTCCCCCACGGGGTGGTAAAGGCATTCTTTTTCCGGTCTTCAGGTGCCATCACTATCTGATTGTAACCTGAGAAGCCATCCATAAACGAAAGCAAAGCATGTCCCACTGTGAAATCCACCAACTCATCAATATGCGGCAAGGGAAAGTCGTCCTTCAGACTAGCTCTGTTCAAATCCCTGAAATCCATGCATACTCAGATTCTGCCATCTTTCTTCGGCACTAGAACAATGTTGGCCAACCAAGTCGGGTATTCGGATACCAGCAGGAAGCCTGCATCAATTTGCTTGGTGACCTCTTCCTTAATCTTGATAGCCTAGTCAGGGCGGATCCTTCTGAGTTTCTGTTTGACAGGTCGGGCCTCGGGGTCAAGAGGGATCCGGTGCTGTACAATCCCAGGATCGATTCCAGGCATGTCTTCGTAGGACCACGCGAAAACATCTTTGAAATCTTTTAATAGAGCGACTAAGCACTTGCGTTCCTCTGAAGACAATGTAGACCCAATCTGGACCAGCCGCGGGTCCTTCTCAGTACCAACATTCACAGTAGTGTTTTCGTCCGTTAAGGGTTTAACAAATCTTTCCTGCTCTTGATCAATTAATCGTTGCAAAACCGAAGGAATTTCTTCCTAGTCATTTTTGCCAAAATTTTGAAAGTCCTTATTCAAGCAATAAATCAAAGGCACAGAAAAGTACTCAGAAACCACATCCATATCATTCTCATTATGTACTTCCAAACCGTCCGATTCTTCTGTTACAACAGACTCAAAAGAGAAAGAAAAAGACAACTTGGACAGGACTGTGGTATCTGGGTTATCACCCCCAGGAATACCGGACTCAGACTCAGTTGAGCTGGAACCTGATTCCGACTCACAAGACTCGGTGGAATCAGATTTCAGCTCACTACCGACCTTGCATCGCCGACAAAAATCCTCTTCAGATCGCCAAACGAGAGGGTGCGATGGATGCATCCAAAATATTTGATGGTAGGCCTGCAGCCATTTCATTCCCGATCATGGACACCGAGGAGTTATCCCCCAAGCACTTCTGTTCGATCAGAGGATCTGAAAGTAAACATGCCAGTGCTACCCCCATTACAATCTCAACGTCCTCAGACTCCAATTCCTTGCTCTGTTCAACCTCAACTGTCAGGTCTGTCTGCTCTCCGGCGACATCATCCCCAGATAATTGTAGGTCAAAGAAAATTTCGAAACCTGGCACGCGCTTCTTCTCCGCGTTCAGCCATGGCTCGGGGAAGCCACAAAACGGAAAGTCCTCCCCCTCCCGGACGAAGCGTCCGTTCAGGATACCCTGAATGGGCTTATGCATCAGCTCAAAAGGCTTTCCATCCTTTTTTGCTCTGGCTCTTCCAGCCATTTCCTTTCCTTTTCTTACCCAATCCTCCTTGGTGGGCAGATAACCCAAGCCAAAGGTGTGTGGGTTGTGTGGTACCTCGGCCAGTGTTGCGACGCCTTTCCGGCCACTCTTTCCCAATCCCATCCCGGGGATGTGTTGGAGCTTGTTCATGAGGTATACTGCCTAAGCACTGACATATATCCCTTCGTTAGTAGCCATGATGTTCTGTACAACCCGAGCCTCAGCCAGAGTAAAACCTGATATGAACATATCCTCCATGCTATGCTCGATTTCTAGAATAGGCGTAGATACCTCTGGCAGTAGATGAATTGATGAATTTCCGAAGACAATGGCTACTCCCTTCCTATAGGGGTATTTCACCATTTGATGCAAGGTGGAGGACACCGCCTTTACCTGATGCAGCCATAGCCGCCCCAAAAGCAAGTTGAAAGTAGCCGGAACTTCTAAGACATGGAAATCTATCTCGTGCTGTCCTGGCCCAACTTTAGTCTGAACTTTTACCGTCTGCATGACTTCTCTGCTCGTGTTGTCGTATGCCCGGATCACCTGAGCTGTCGGCACAAAGTCTGCAGTTTTAAAACTGATTGCATACGCTGTCCTAGCTGGGCAGACGTTGATGGCGGACCCGGTATCAACAAGAACAACCGGTATCCATTTATTCTTACACTCCACAGAGATGTAGAGTGGCTTGTTGTGGTTTACCCCCTCGGGTGGCAATTCTTTGTCGGAAAAGGTCAGCATCGGGGTAGCTCCTCCCAGAAAGACTAATCCCACCAACTATTCTGGCGTAGTTTCTATCGAAAGCTTGGCCTTATCCACGGCCGATAAGACAGCCTGTCTGTGCACTCGTGACGCCATAAGCAGTCCCCAGATGGAGATATCTGCTTGTATCTTTTTCAACTGTTTGAGCACAACCTCCTCTTCAAGTTGTTTCTCCTTCTGTTTCTCAGTCTCCCTGTCTTTCCCAGAAGCCTCTAGTTGATCTAGGTGTGGGGGTTTGAAGTACTGCCCGCTCCTTGTCATATGGTCGACTTCTCCAATGTACCAGGTGTCGTCGGGTTGGTTGTTCCCCCAATCTTCATCCGTGTGGGCAAGACATAAATCGTCGTCCTCCCACCACATTCCATCTGCGGCCGACAGACACCTGTCCGGCTCTGGTATGACTGTTCTCGTACTCGCAATACCTTCCATCCCTATGCTCATGGCATTCTCTGTTTCTGTGCTCATAGCGGTTTCAGTCCCCACGTGAGCCTTAGCCTTCCTGATTCTCTCAGAATCTTCAAACCTTTCCTGTTCCGATTGTGTCAATACAGCTAGCTGTTCAATAATTCCTGTATTCAAAATACTCCAATCCTAAGCGAAATTCTTGACACCGGCGCTCTCCGGCGATGTACTCTGTTCTTCGACCCTTTCGGCCGTCACTGACATTCTTGCCCCTGCCGGGCCCTGTCCTAGTTGGAACTCTTCCACGATATCTGGTTGATCATCCAACCACCCGATAGCCTCTAACGATTCCTCATAATCAAACCAGTTGACTGCTGCGTCCCCTGGGTCTTGGTCACTGTAAAACTGGAGATTGGCAAGGTCTTCTTCCACAGCCGTCAGATCATCTGTCCTCTGTCCCAAACCATCCCCTTGGATCGCACACAGCTCTGCCCCCGTCGGCAATTCTACTTCTGGTTTATCCTGGCCTATTGACGAAATGTAGTCACTCGGACTGCATATTTTCTCAACAAAACTTCCAGATTTCTCGAACTCTAGCTCAACAACCTTCTCCTCCTTTGAAATCTCCTCTCTTCCATCCTTGACAGTCACCACCATGGGCTTAGGTTGGGTTATGGAGATGTCCATCATGCACAAGTCAGTGCAGTTGGGAAGGAACACCTCCGGCTTAGGTAGGTGGGAAGGAGTGATATAAATGCTAGGATCGTAAAACACGACCCCAGTCTGGATGAAATTGATTCTTTTGGGAGGTGGAGCTTGGTTATGTATAGGGAGAGGGTTTGTTGTGACATTGGGTTTCTCGGGAGGCATAATCACCCCGTTATTGATGAGATCTTGAATCTCATGACACAACCGGTAGCACAGATCGGTGTCATGACCGTGCTGCTGGTGAAATGCGCAATACTTGGCTGGATTGTGGGTAGGGGGAAGTTTTTCCGGTAATGGCCGCGGCTCTAGGGGCTTCAAGTGCCCTTTTCTAATTAGAACCCCCAGAGCTTTGGACAGGGGCATGTATAGTGGAGCGAAGGTTCTTGTATTTTTGGGTGGGTATTTGGCTGTTTGTGGGTGGCTTCCGGACGCGCCGGAGAATGGCGTGGCTGCCATGGTTCTTGGAGGGAGGTTGGTGGTGACCATACTCACTTCAGAGGTTCTTGTAGTTGTGGCGCCGCTCGGGCCCGCATTAGTGTTGCGGTTGAAAGTTCTTCCGGGTTGTTCTCGGTCATTCTCAATTAAGCCTTGCTTCAATGCATCCTCAATCTGTACCCCCATTTCATGTAGATCGGAAAAGGTAGGAAAGGGGAGTACAATCATCTTTTGCATTAACTTCAGCTGAAGATTGCGCACAATCATCCGAATCTGATCTTTGCCTGTGGGCCTTAAGGTCATCATTGAAGCCTTGGCCCTCCATCTGGTCACGAACTCTGAGAAACTCTCTTTGGGCTCTTGCCTCGTTGTCTCGAGATCACGGGTCGTAATCTCGATTTGTGTATTATATGAGTATTGCGCGATGAAGGCCTCAGCCATCTCGTCCCACTTTCTCTTGACGTCATCTTCCAATTTGGCATACCATATGGCTGCCACACCCGACAGGGTCCGGCCGAATAGAGACAGCTTCTGCAGTCTGGTGAGGCCCATTGGCCTTAAAATATCTGAAAACAATCTCAGGTGCACCATGGGGTCACCAGACCCATCAAATCGATCGATATGAGGCATTTTGAATCTGTCAGGCACTGTCACAGCTGCGTCGGTATATCCAGCTTCAATGTCAGGAATGGTCTTGACTCCGTGGGATCTCTTGAACAGTTTTTCGAGCTTGCTCAACTTCAGTGCTATGGGATCTGTCTCGAACTCAAAAGGGGAGTCCGGCAGGTTGGTGGGTGTTTTGGATAACTAGGGTTGGATTTGGGGTAGGACCGGGGGTGGAGGCTGTCCTGTGGGGATGTCTATATCATTCTGAACATTAGCTGTCTCCCCGAGGGTTGGAACTCCTGGCGGGGGAGGAACTTGCTGTGAAGCAGATCCTCCGGTTTGCTGTTGCAATCTCACGATTAATTCCACTTGTTCAGTCATAACCATGGCTTGCTGCTTGGCAAACTCTGCCTGTCGGATAGCATCCTGCTGCATCATTTTCATGCTCTCCTGAAGCTGGCACACCATCTCCTCTAAGCTGGCCATACTGTTCTGATCTGGTTGAATTACTGGTATATATTCCCTCTCTGTAGGTGAAACAGAACCCTGATCCCTACTGTACTTAGGTGGGGTAGATAAGGCCCTCTGAACCGACTGCTAAACTGATGTCCTCTGCCTAACTGCCCTCCGTCTAGTAACCGGGGGTAGAGAGTGGTACACTGGTTGTCCGTCTACCAGATCCTCAGATCGATGGAGTCGACAACCTCTAGTCCAGAGTGCTTGGGGAATATCTACTGGGTCAGAAGCAATTGTGCTCAACTACCTAGCAAGAAGATAAATAAAGCGTATAAGGAAATAAATAAACAGACATATGGACAGCGTAACGACGTAAAATAAACACACAACACACAGTCGGATATCACAACATCCTGCCAATAAGCTGAATACACTATTCCTTAATCACTGGTCACTGCTTCCAAATTGTTGCCCCCAAGTCTGAATCTGATACCAGCAGATAACTGATTCCGAAAAACACTGATGCCCGTGGGCCTAATACTCAAACTTGCGAACTGATATGTGTGTTCCTATAGAGATACACTCTAAAAGCACATAGCAAGTAAAAGAGAGCCAGAACACCCCTATGTTGGGGTAGGGTTTCCCTGTCCTATTTTGTCGGGAGCTAGGGTTTCACTATGCACACAGCGGTTTCAAACAACCTAGATCGGGTAAGCAACCTGTCCTAGTTTGGAATGGTCACTATGGATTCCGAATATGTACTAGGTTGAATGGTCAAAAGGTGCCCAGAAACCGGGGTTTGTGTTCCCATCTTGGCAGAGCCTTGGCCCGTCGACCTTATGGTCATGCCTTGACAAGACAAGCCTCCAAAGAAACCGCCAGAATAGCAGATGGCCAACACGGTGTCCTAGGCGCACCAATGCACATGCAATGCAAAGAAACACATAAGTGAAACCAAAACAGGATATCACGAGTTCGAGTCAAGCTCTCTAACAACCCCAGCGGAGTCGCCAGAAACTGTAGACGTTCCCAAACGTTCTGGGAGGATGAATCCCGTTCTGTTCATTTGGGCTTACTACAGTTTGGACTTAATTTGTCACGGTTCTTAATCTGAACCAAAGAGTCCAAATCCAGCAAATCGTTTTTAGAAAAACAAATTTTTAGAAAAGGAGTGCCAAACATGGACTGCTTTGCCAGATATAAAGTCGCCACCTAAATATTTTTTTAATGGGGGAATTTAGGAAATCTTGACTCGGTGCCAAAGGCCACGTGTCTGTCATCACCAAAGTTGCCTCAGCTCGAGAACTTGGTTACGATTAGGGAAGGTCAGCTATGAGCACCCCCTCTCGCCCGATCCAAAGATCGGCCTCTACTAACCATAATATCGAGTTTTGAAAACATTATGTGTTTTTATTCCAGTTTTTAGCCTAGATTTACTATGCGACGCGCACAGCAAACAAGTATAGATCAAATCGCCTAAATTGGAACAAAACATTTTGTGTTTGCTTTGAAAATGGTTTGCTACTCGCAAGTAGGCTGAAATGCGGGTTTTGCCACCCTCGAGTGGGCTTTAGAAAAGATGGTTTTGCCACAGTCCAATGGGCTTAAAACTCACAGTTTTGATGCGTCATTCCAATTTAGGTAATTCAACCTCCATCCACAGGCATTCAAGTAGTTATATCACATAAGCAGCTAGCCTCATGGTAATCATGCTATTATAACAACACTCACACGCATGCGATATGCAAAAGCATAAAAAGCTCACCTAGTACTCCAAGCCAAAACAAAAACTAGTTACCAATCACATGCATGATCCTAGTTCATGTTAAGATGGCTAATGCAACACATGCAAGATGCAACTATAATAGGCTCGACTATCCTAAAGATGGCATGCGAAATGCTGCAATTAACAAGTACTCAACTTGTGATTGAAATACAAATGCAGTTAGCATGATGTACCGAGCCTGGTGCGTGTAAGACAAATATATGGATGCACGCATGCATAGCATAAGGTATGCTAATTTAAACATGCCCTAGTCTACCATCATAAGCGGGTAAATAAAAGGGAAGAAAGACGTGGGATTGGAAGACATGCACACACTCACCCACACTTATTACACAATACGCCCTCACACGGACGAACTGAAAGAATAATTCAGTCCGAATAAATAATACATAATTAATTATTACAAAAACTCCTAATTAATTAACAAATTAAATGCAAAATTAAAATGGCCGCAGCCCCGCCTTCGAAATGTTTGGATGATGTATACTTGACTCGTACTGCCCGGAAGCTCGCTGCCATAGCATTGCTGCCTCTGTTTTCACTGCCTAGCTCCCCTGAAGACTGCACAAGTCTCAGGACAGGTTCTATGCACACTGTGGAACACCACCGGCTGGGAGGGATGGCCACCGGCCATGGGAAATTGCCACCAGCCACTGACAAATCTATCGGCCATTCATTGATGGCCGGTCAGCACTAGAGATGGCCGGCCGGCCAAAACTTCCTGCAGAAACTGGTTTTTGACAGCAACAGAGGACAAGCAGTGTATGGCATGGAATTTCAAGCAAATGTAAGCATGGCTACACTCCCTATCATGCAATGGACTCAAGGGAGCATGGCTTTCGACTCTCGGGCCATCGATTATGCATGATGGCCTAAGAGGCCAAGTTTGCCATTCAATGTAAATGCATGCAACAATCAAATGAAAGCTAACGCCTTATCATATTCAGATCAAAGGCATCGGCGACCGAGGATCGAGACGTGTTTTGTCACTTGGAGTACAAACACTCCTCGCCCCTCAAGTTTGGCTTGACACCCCAAACCAAACAAATGCAATGCATATATGCCAACTTGGCTCAAAGATGCAACATGAAGCTAAGTAAGCAAGGCATGCCAAATGCAATGCAAACTAAACATGCTAATGTATAATGTACTAAAGCATGCAACATGCAATGTAGTAAACATGAACGAATACTCAATGGGACTAACATGTGGTAACACATAATGAGCCAAATACGTAATAAACATATAACAAACATGTAATGGTGGACTTAAACCATAAAGGGCAGACCTCAGCCTTGCCATAAACAGTGGCCAAAATGCCCAAAAAGATGGGCCAATGCTTATGCAAGCATGCACACCAATAGGTCCAAGACAAGGGGCATTCTACCACAACTACCCCAAGCACTCATGGCATGAACTTTCCAACACAAAATAGAGTTCCAATATGCAAAATGATCCCCCAAAAACCAGCTGATATGGTAGCCCCAAAACTTAAACACTTAACTATGTACAATGGCCCCTTTTCAAGGCACAACAAAACAATTCTTCAAGGCATGAAGGGGATGACAAGTGCAGGCATACAAGCGTGAATTAGGGACTGAAATGGCATGTGAGATGACCCCAAGTCACTTAAACAACCTAAACCAAGCATGCTCATGATTCACATAACCAATGCCAACATGCTAGAATGCTAAGGAGCCATATAAAGCATATCAAATATGACCGAACCAGCACCTAACAGACCACAAGCACGGAAAAATATGGCTAAGAACTTCACAAAGTTAGGCCAAAACATGAGGACATGAGAGGTTGCATGCATGATGCATTTCTAGGCCAAATAAGGGAATACAAAGCAAGTATATTAAGCATGCAAGGGGCTATGAATCCGACCAAAAATAGAGGCATAATATGACCCAACAACACTCAAGAACCTCTGAAATGGAGTCATAAACAACTAAGCATGAATGCTACCATATTGAGCCAAAAACATGGATAAATGAGTCACAAAGGGGAGAGGGGTGTCCCTCCCCTATACAAGACCTCAAACCTCCTTCTTCACCACTGAAAATCCACTGGATTTCAGTGGTGAGAAGACCAATACACAAGAATAACCAAAGCTTGCCAAAATAGCACAAAAAGAGGCCTAAGAGGGGGAGGTCGACCCCCAACACCAAAACAACCTTAATGAAGAATCTTAAGCATGAAAATACAAGACTTTTTTTAGTTATACACAAAGCCTAAATCAGCATGCAAGACAGGTAAAAAACTAGTGCAAAATTGGGGAATCTAAAGTGAAAAGATTACCCTTGAAGAACTCTTGATGAACAGCAAGGTCAGCCACCTTCCTTTGGTCAAAATCAGTCCAAAAACTCAAAAACAAACCCTCAAAGCCTCTCAAGGTCGAAGTATGGTGTAATGGTGTGTGTATTAGTGCAAAACCAAGGTCAAAACACACCTTTTGGGCTTCCAAACACACACAAATGATGAGAGAGAGAGATATAGAGAGAGAGAGAGAGAGAGTATATGACAGATGTATATATGTATAAGCTCTATTTTTTTTGTTCTAACCCTAACAATGGAGAAGGAGGGGGTCTTATATAGGCAATGTAGAAGCTTAAAGCTTCTCAAAGAAGCTAAATAAGAAAGGGGCCAAGGGGGCAAGAAGGTCAAGGCTTCTAAAGGAAGCTAAGACAGCTAGCCAAGCTTCTTGAAGAAGCTTGACCCTTGTCAAGCTTCCTCAAGAAGCTTTGACCAAAAGGGTGCAAAAATGGCAAAATAGCCACGCTATGCACGGGGAAGAGTGTTGGTGCATTCCAACTGGCACAGCTGGCATGCACCAAGCCTGAAGGGTGCAAAAGGTGCATACCGGCCAGCAAAAGAGGTCACCGGCCAAAAAAAGTGCCGACTGGCCACATAGAGTGCCGACCGGCCATTGGTATCAAGAAACCATGGCCGGTGGCAACACTGAATGGCCGGCGAGGCAAAGGGGAGGCCGGTGGGGTGTGGGGATGGCCAACAAGCCATTCCCTGCCCCTCAAAGCAAAAGCACAAGCATTTGGTGCAAAACCAAACACAAAACAAACAAGTTGAGAGATCCTGAGGCGAGGCGCGCAGCCGAGGCCTTCGGGAACTCAAAACAAACACGAACATGGATGATCACCGGGTGTTCCAACGGTGACGTCCAAGTCTTGAGGACAGTCAAAAATGGGTTGTCTATAGACCTATGAGCCAGTTTGATATAAAAGGCCTGTGAGCCAGTTTGATATGAAAGGCCTATGAGCCAGTTTGAAATGAAAGTTTGAAAGGCTTAGATGCCAGTTTGATATGACAAGTTTGAAAGGCTTAAATGCCAGTTTGAAAGGAAAGTTTAAAAGGCTTAAATGCCAATTTGATATAACAAGTTTGAAAGGCTCAAATGCCAGTTTGAAATGAAAGTTTGAAAGGTCGAAAGACCAGTTTGACATGAAAGTGTATATGGGCCGAAGGCCGTTTGATACGAAAGTGTATATGGGCCGAAGGCCGTTTGATAAAATGTGGGCCGGAGGCCGTTTGATAAAATGTGGGCCGGAGGCCGTTTGATAAAATGTAGGCCAAAGGCCGATTGATAAAATGTGGGCCGAAGGCCGATTGACATAGACGATTGGGCCAAAAGCCGATGGACATGAATGAATTGGGCCCGAGGCCGTGTGATATGTTTGGAACCTCAGTTACTTAACTTACATATGTCTATGTATGTATGTATTAGTTAGAAATGCAAATTGGGCCCAAGGTCGTTCAATGTATATTGTTCCATTGTATATTCTTTATTTGATATTATTCACTGGGCTTTTGCTCACGCTCATTCATGTGTTTGTAGGTGAGCCAAGAGAGGTCCAGACCCAGCCTCAGGGAAGTCAGTTTGGAACAACTAAGGTTTTGAGGAGTCAGCCCTTGCGTCTCATGCACGAGACACGTCTTCGCCCTTTCGTTATGTATTTATATTTTGTCAGGTTTGTGAAGTCTTTGAATGTGTTTGTATGTAGTTTTGTTTGACTGACTTAGATTTGAGTGATCCTGTTTGTACAAAATTTTATGTTATTGCATTTTCCGATGTGAGTTATTAACATATGTATGTAATGACGTGCATATAGGCACAGCTCTATGGACAAAGTTTCAAATTGCTTCCGTTTGGCCCCCATGAACTCTGTTAAAATACGTTTGGTTTGGTTTGAGGCCGTAGGTAATCTCATGATTACTGGCCGATTATGTCCTTAATCCACGGGGGTGGGTTCGGGTCATGACACTTGAAGTGGCAAATCATCATGTTTTAAGCCCACTTGAGGGTGACAAATCCGCGTTTCATCCTACTTGCGAGTAGCCACTTCAAACCATTTTCGAAAAACAAACATGAGATGCTTTGTTCCAATCCGCGTGATTGAGTCTATACTTGTATGCTGCGCGCATCACATAGTAAGGTTAGCTAATAATCGGAATAAGAATGCATGTGTTTTCAAAAATAACATATCATGTTAGTAGAGGCCAATCTTTGATCGGGCGAGTGGGGGTGCTCATTTCAGGACCTTCTCCTCTCGTACCCAAGTTCACGAGCCAAGGCAACTTTGGTGATGATGAACATGTGGCCTTAGGCACAAGTTAGGGTTTCCTGAATTTCCCAAAATAAAATATTTAGGTGGCGACTCTGAAATCTGGCAAAGCAGTCCATGTTTGGCATTTTTGGATTCAAAATTGATTTTTTGAAACCAATTGCCGGATTTGGACTCTTTGGTGATTTATCAGCCTTACATTGCACTTTGTGAGATTAGATTCCGAACCGTGACAGGAGTCCGAACTGTAGTAGCTAGAACCCAATTCGCGCCGAGGCGAGTTCAAGCGATCTCTAAGGCGTTTCTGTTGGGGATTTAGAGAACTTGACTCGAACTCATGATATGTTGTTTTGTTTACACTTATGTGTTTCTTTGCATTGCATTTGCATTGGTGCGCCTAGGACACCGTGTTTTCCATCTGCTATTCCTGAGCGGTTTGCCAGAGGCTTGCTTGAAAAAGCGTGCCATAAGGCAGATCGGTTATGGGCTCTACCACGATAGGAACACAAACCTCGGTTGTTACCGAGGCACCCTTTTTGACCATTCGACCTAGTTGCATATCGAAAACTATATTGACCATTCCAAGCTAGGACAAGTTGCTTACCCGATTATAGGTTGTTTGAAACCGCTGCGTGCGTAGTGAAACCCTAGCTCCTGACGAAAATAGGACAAGGAAACCCTTCCCCACCATAGGGGTGTTTTGGCTCTTACTTGCTTGATATGTGCTGCCAGAGTATGTCTCTGAGGTTGTATATATCGGTTTGCGTGTCTGGTATCGAACTGCGGGCATCAGTATTTGGGGGAATCAGTTTTACCTGAGGGTATCAGATTTAAGGCAGTGATTTGGGGACAGCGATCAGTGTTGAGAACAGTGTGTTCAACTTACATTGTCAACTGTGTGTTGTGTTTATTTAAGCCGAAATGCTATCCGTTTTTCTAGTTGTTTGTTTCCTTATTTTGCTTTATTTATCTTTTTGCAAGGTAGTATAGCATCATTGCTTCCGAAGTGGCAGTTTCCCCCAAAGCACTCTGGGTTAGAGGTAGAAGGCTTCATCGATCCGAGGATCTAGTTGACAGACAAGTAGTATTCTTTTCATTACCCTCGGTTACTAGACGGAGGTCAGTTAGGCGCAGTCCATCAGTACAGCGATTACCAGATCAGCGGTCATTATCCACCCCACCAGTGTGTAGTCGGGTTGAGGTTTCTGTTTCTACCACGAAAAGAGATATACTTGTTGTTCAGTCAGATCAACACCTTATGGCAAGTATGGAGAACATGATGCATCAGCTCCAAGAAACCATGCAGGCCATGCAGCGGGATGCTGCCCACCAGACAGAGTTTGCAGCGCGCCAGGCAGAGGTTGTGGCTCAACAGACAGAGCTGATTGCTAGACTTCAGCAACGGCAGCAGCCACAACAAGCCAAAGCATCTGCTTCGCATCCACCCCCACCCCCACTTAGAGTTCCAACACTCGGGGATACTGCAAACGTCCAGGAAAATACGGACATCCCAACGGGGCCAGTTCCACCCCCAATCTTACCTCAGCTGTCCAAAGCACCGGCTAATCCAGTGGATACACCGTTTGAATTTGAGGTGGATCCAACAGCACTAAAAGTGAGCAAGTTAGAAAAGCTGTTTAAAAAAGCTCAAGGCGTTAATTTTATTTCGGACATAGAGGATGGATACACCGATTCAGCGGTGACTTTGCCGGACCGGTTCAAGATGCCGCATATACACTGATTTGACGGTGCTGGGGATCCCATGGTACACCTGCGGTTGTTCTCAGATATCCTAAGGCCAATGGGCCTCTCCAGACTGCAAAAGCTTTCCCTCTTCGGCTAGACCCTGTCGGGTGTCGTAGCCATCTGGTATGCGAAGTTGGAAGATTCTATCAAGGGAAGTTGGGAAGAAATGACCGAGGCCTTCATTGCCCAGTACTCATACAACACACAGATCGAGATCACAACTCGTGATGTCGAGACAACCAAACAGGAGCCGAATGAGGGCTTCTCTGACTTTGTAACCCGTTAGAGGGCCAAAGCTTCTATGATGACCACCAGGCCGGTCGAGAAGGATCAAATACGGATGGTTGTGCGCAACCTCCAACCCAAACTTATGCAAAAGATGATCGTCTTACCCCTCCCTACCTTTGCTGATTTACACGAGATTGGGGTACAGATTGAGGACACCATGAAGCAGGGTCTAATTGACCACGAGAGAGAGCAGCCCAAGACGGCATTTACCACAGTTCAAATGCAGGCATGAGTAATACTGCAGCTGCCAGAACTTCCGATGTGGGCATGGTCACCACCACCACACCAAAACAAAGAACCCCGTTCCTTTATGCGTCAATGGCAAACTCACAAACAACGGATATCCACCACGAGGCCAAAGGACCTTTACTTCATTGTACATGCCCTTTCCAAAGCCTTGGGGTTTTCATTAGAAAAGGGCATTTGAAGCCCCTGGAGCCGCAGCCATTACCAGACAAACTTCCTGTTTCCCATAACCCGCCAAATCATCAGGTTTTCACAACAAAGATGGTCACGACACCGACCGGTTACTCAAGGCGTCATGAGATTAAGGATCAAATTAACAATAAAGTGATTACAACTCCAGAAAAACCAAATGTCACAACCAACCCCCTCTCACCACATAACCAAGCTCCTCCACCCAAACACATCAACCTGATCCAAACCGCGGCCACTCCATATGACCCAAGTATATACATCACGCCCTCCCACCTACCCAAGCCCGAGGTGTTCATCCCGGATAGCACAGACTTGTGCATGTTGAGTACCTCCCAAACCCAACTTGAACCGGTGGTGGTGACTATCGAAGATAGAATTGGGATGACTTTGGAGGCAGGTGGGAATTTTGATTCAGAGCTTAAGGGTGCAGGAGCTTTAGTACAACCCGAGTGGTTATATCATATCAACAAATCAGGTTAAGCCGAGGGTAAAGTTGTCGGTTAGGGCAGAGATCAGTGTAGTTCAAGAAGATGGACCAAGTCAGGGGTTAGATGACCTAGTAGAGCTGGAAAAGGATATCGCGAATCTGTAATTCTTCAATGAATAAGATCCGGGGGACGTGACTATCAACTGGTTTGATCTGGATGGATCGGCAGAAAATACAGGGTGGCTCAGTAACCAGCCAGATGTTGTCACAAAGCCTCAGCCAGAACAGGGGCAATCAGAAGCTGGAATACAGCAGTGGCCAGAATGGCCGAGAATCAAGAGAAATCGTCGGAGAGCACCGGTGCGAAGAATTTTGCTCGGGATTCGGGCAGTTTATGTACAGCAGACGCCGAACAAGAGGCTACATTGAAGCAACTTTAGCAAGAAAAGATCGAGGATCTTGAGAGCACTAGGAAGGCCAAGGCCCTGTGGGGACGGAATGTGCTATGAGCACAGAAACAGTTGTAATGGAACCGGACAGCTATCTGTTGGTTACCGACGGGATGTGGTGGGAAGACGACGACTTATGTCTTGCCCACACTGACGAAGATTGGGGGCAGAACCAACCGGATGACACCTGGTACGTTGAGGAGGTTTACCATATGACCAGGAGTGGGCGGTATTACAAGCCCCCACACTTGGACCAGCCGGAGGCATCCGGGAATGACAAAGAAACAGAGAGGCAGAAGAAAAAACTGCTGGAGGAGGAGGCTGTACTGAAACAGCTTAAGAAAATTCAAGTAGACATCTCCATCTGGGGACTACTTATGGCCTCGATGGTTCACAGACAGGCCGTCCTTATAGCCATGGATAGGGCCAAGCTTTCAATCGATACAACTCCTGAGCAGTTGGTAGGGCTGGTTTTCCCAAGAGGAACTTCCCCGACCTTGACCTTTACCGACAAAGAGTTGCCTCCTGAGGGCTCCGATCATAACAAACCACTCTATATCTCTGTGGAGTGTAGAGAGAAATGGATACCGGTGGTTTTGGTCAACATGGGGTCTGCAATCAATGTATGTCCGTTGAGAACGGCATATGCTATCGAGTTGAAGCCCGTGGATTTCGTGTCTACAGCCCAAGTGATACAGGCCTATGATAATACCAGCCGAGAGGTGATGGGGACCGTACGGATTAAGACTCAGGTTGGTCTGGGGCAACAGGACATTGAGTTTCATGTCTTAGATGTTCCCGCAACCTTCAATCTACTCCTTGGGCGGCCGTGGCTGCAGCAGATGAAAGTCGTCTCTTCCACCTTACACCACATGCTGAAGTACCCCCACGGGAAACGGGTGGCAATCGCTTTTGGGAATTCTTCAATACATCCACCACCAGACATTTCTACACCAGTTATGGAGATTGAGCACGGCGCGGAGGATGTATTTCTGTCAGGATTCACCCTAGTTGAGGCCCTGGTTGTACAAAATATGCTAGCTGTTGATGAGGGGCTATACGTCAGTGCATAGTTTGTCTACCTTATGAACAAGCTTCAACACATGCCCGGGATGGGATTAGGGCAAAGTGGCCGGAAGGGCGTTGCAGCATCGGCTGAAGTGCCGCATAACCCATATACCTTTGGATTAGGTTATTTGCCTATAGATGTCCCCGAACGTCTCGGAAGGGAATCCCGTTTTGTTTATTTGGGCTCACTACAGTTCGAACTCAATGTCACGGTCCTGTATCTAATCTCGCAGAGTGCATTGCAAGACCGATGAATCAGCAAAGAGTCCAAATCTGGCAAATCGTTTTGGAAAACTGATTTTTAAGAAAGAAGTGCCAAACATGGACTACTTTGCCAGATACAGAGTCGCCACCTAAATATTTTATTTTGGGGAAATTTAGGAAACCCTAACTCATTGCCTAAGGCCACGTGTCCATCATCACCAAAGTTGCCTCGGCTCGAGAACTTGGGTACGATTAGGGAAGGTCAGCTATGAGCACCCCCGCTCGCCCGATCCGAAGATTGGCCACTACTAAACATGATATCTTGTTTTTGAAAACACATGCGTTCTTATTCCGGTTAATTAGCTAGAATTACTATGTGATGCGCACAACACACAAGTATAAACTAGATCACCTAATTTGGAACAAAACATCGCATATCCATTTGTTTGGAAAATGGTTTGAGGTTTGCTACTCACAAGTAGGCTAAAACACGAATTTCAATGAATTGATCCAATTCAAGTAATCCAACCTTCACCCACAGGCATTCAGGCAGATATATCACATAAGCACATAGCCTCCTGGTAAGCTTGCTATCATGGCAGTCACTCACACGCATGCAAGGATGCTAAAGTGTAAACACTTACCAAGTACTCCGAGCCAAAGAAAAGAAGCTAATTAGAAAACATGCATGAATCCTAACTATGCTAAAATGCCTAATGCAACACATGCAAAAATGCAACTAAGATAGGCTCGGCTATTCTAAAATGGCATACAAAATGCAACAACTGATACATGTATTCAACTCGGAATTGAAATACAATGCAGTTAGTATGATACGCCGAGCCCAGTGCATACAAGACAGATAAATGGATGCAAACATGCGAGCATAAGTATGCTAATTGAAACATGTCCTAAACTAACTATCATAAGCTAGTAAATAAAAAGGAGAAAGACACGGGGTTGGAAGACATGCAACGCACACACACGCACACTTATTACAACATAGCCCTCCTCGAAGGGTCCAAAAGAATAATACAAACCAAATAAATAATTAACTACTCTAGCTAATTAATTATTATAGACCCTTAATTAATTAACGAATTAATTACAAAATAAACTAAGTATGAAATTCGAAAGGCCGCCGCAGCTCCGCCTCGAAATGATTGGATGATGCATGCCTGATTCGCCTTGCTCAGAAATCTGATGCCATGCCACATGTTGCCTCTGTTTGCACTATTCTGCACCTTTGAGAACTGTGAAAATCCTAAGGTTGCTTCTGAACCACTCCCTGAGAACCTTGGGATGCCACCGGCCAAGGGAAAACACCACCGGCCATGGAAATGTGGTCATCAACCAAAAATGGGATCACCAGCTTGATTGTGGTAGTCGGCCGGCACTGAAATTGGCCGACCGGCCATTTCTTCCTGCAGAACACTGGTTTTGCTGCAACAGAGGGCAGACAGGGCATGGCAATACATTTTCAAAGCAATGTTTGCATGACTACCCTCCCTATCATGCTATGGACTCAAGGGAGCATGGCTCTCGACCCTCGGGCCACCAATCACGCATTTCGATGCATGATGGCCAAAGGTATCGAAGATGCATATCAATATAGAATGAATGCCACAAACAAAATGGATGCTACACACTCTATCATGTTAGGATCAAGAGCGTCAGCGACTAAGGATTTGAGGGACATTTCGTCACTTTTAGTACGAGCGTCCCTCACCCCTCATGTTTGGTTTGACACCCCAAACCAAACATAATGTAATGCATGTATGCCAAATACAACATAATATAGGAATGTAATGCAATGCAAGATAAGCATGCCAAAATGTAATGTGACTCAAACATGTACACAAGGCTAAGTTGACAAACATGCTCAAATGGACTACAACCTAAGCATGCAATTCAAGCCAATGTAGGATGAACATGCCAAGTACGCAGCAATGTTATGCGATGCAACTAGCTAGGCACCATGCAACATACCGAATGCGCAAGCATGATGCAAAACAGGCATGCAAGTATCATGAATGCAAACATACTCAAATGGACTTAAACCAAGAGGCACCAATATGCGACACGAACATGTACACATATTGGCTTACAAGCTAGGCAATAATGCACAATCCTCAAACATGAGCAAGGAATGGTAATCATGAGAATGTAACAACGTGGTAAACTCTGAAACCACATGAGAAACGATGCCAAATCGACTAAAGGTGACAAGTCTAGCATGCTAATGGACTTAAAGCTCAAAACTAGCCAAAGGACTTACACCATGGCCATGTCAACCAAGCCCCAAAGGGCTAAGGTGTCCCAAAACAGTCCTTGGGTAGACCAAACAAGGCTAGAACTCACATGGAATGAGGCTAAAACATATTATAAAGGCGAGCACAAAACAAGGTGCATACAAGACCCAAAAGGGCAAATGCACTACACCTCTTACAACCGAACATGGCATGACTTAGGACAATAAAATCAGAGTTATAATACGCCAAAATAAGCCCCAAAACCTAATGAGAAGGCATGTCAAAGACCTAATCATAGAGGCATATGCAATGGTCCAAACATGGAGCACAAAACAACAACTCTTCAAAGCATTAAAAGGCTGGCAAATGTAAGTGTACAAGCATGGAACATGGACTAAAATGGCATGATAAGTGATTCCAAATCACTGAAATATCCCAAATAAAGCATACTCATGACTCACACACCCAAGACTAACAAGCCAAAATGCATGGTGGCTATACCAAACATGGCAAACATGACCAAATCAATACCAAACAGAGCTTAAACATGTCACAACATGGATAAAAGCTTCATGAAGTCAAGCTAAAACATGCAAGGATGATGGTCTAAATGCATGGTACATGTTATGACAATAGAGGGGATTACAAAGCAAGTGCTTGATGCATGCAATAGGCCATCGAACCAATATGAAACAGAGGTCTAACATGATAAACTAACACCAAATACCCTCTGAAATGGAGTCAAATAAAGCTATGCAAACATGCTACCTTTATGAGCCCTTAATGCAAGCAAATGAGTCACAAGGGGAGAGGGGTGTCCCTCCCCTATACAAGACCTCAAAACCACTTCTCCACCACTGAAAATCCTCTGGATTTCATTGGTGAGAAGGTTGAAATAAAAGGGTTCCAAAGCTCAAGAAGAAGGTCACAAAAAGAGGCCAAACAAGGCCTAAGAGGGGGTAGACAACCCCCAACACCAAAATGACCTTAAGCAACTATGACAAGCATGAAAATACAGAACTTTTATCAGTTATACACTAAGCTCAAAACAATATGTAAATTGGTCTAAAACCTTAAGCAAAAATGGGGAATAAAAGGGTAAGTTCTTACCCTTGAAGAACACTTCAAGAACAACAAGTCCAGCACCTCCTGTTGATCAAAAACCAACTCAAAACTCTGAAATCAACCCCTTAAAACCTCAGCAATCAAAGTATAGTGTAACACTAGGTGTCTTAGTGCAAAACTAAGAACAAACCCATTTAGAACACTATTACACACACAAATATAGAGAGAGAGGGAGATATAGAGAGAGAGCGATATATATCTTATATCTCAGATTGTTCAACCCCTGGAAAGGGAGGGAAGGCCCTCCTCTTATAGACAATGCAAATCCAAGCTTCCAAAGGAAGCTAAGTGTAAGGATGAAATCCCTTCATACACGTGTATGGAGGGCAAGATTTGTGCTCACCAGCTGGCATGCACAATGCCTGAAAAAGGCAAAGAAAAGGTCTCGGCAGACAAAGGGGCCGGTCGACCAACACACATGGCCAGCCGACCAAATACAGTGCCAGTCGGCCAATATAATTGGCCGGTAGTAAGAAATCATGGCCGGTGACCTCAGACCATGGCCGGTGGGTTGAGGAAATGGCAAACAAGCCACCCTTTTCTCTCAAAGCAGAAACACAAATGCTTGGTCCACAACCAATGCACAAAACAGTCAAGTTGAGAGGTCTTGAGGCAAGGCGCGCAGCCGGGACCTCCAAGAACTCAAAATGAACACGAACACGGATGATCACCGAGTGTTCAAACGGTGACGTCCAAGTCTTGAGGACGGTCAAAAATGGGGTGTCTACAGTCGCCCCTCTTTGACAGAACTCGTAAGTCGTAACAATGACGGGAGTGAGTGACAAAGCCCAAAGACGACCCATTTTTGACAAGGCCGAAGACTTAGACGAGCATACAAGATAGCAAAAGTATGTACCCGTAGGCAGGGGCAAGATGCAAGGAACATGCACGATGCCGAACATAACTTATGATCATGCAAAGAAAGCTGTAACGAAGCAAATACATACAATAAATGCAATAGTTTAAGCAGGCGGAACATAAATCTAACTACATTTCATGCAGAAAGGATGAAAGAGAATTATTTAATTCTCGCTATGTCTCACGCGAAGAATACAATACCTGTCTGGTTCGTCTGGTTGTGCCAGCTTCAAATGAACCGTACATACAATATCGTGCCTGAAAAAGAAAGAAAACTTAACGGGTACAACATCGTTAGGAAACATGCATAGCAATGCAAGTGAGAAGTGCGTGACAATGCAGGTGAAATATGCATAACAATGCAAGTAGCGTACGAGACAACGCAGGTGAAGGAATGCAAGACAATGCAACCTAAGGACGACGCATAACAATGTGGATTGGATACAAAACAATGCAAAGAGGGCATGCGCGACAACAAGTTAGTAAGACGCACAACAATGCGATTTGAAACAAGCATAACAATGCTAGATAGGCACAAAACAGTGCGGTGCGCAAAAGAGCGCAAGTGTAAACTGCACAAAACAGTGTGATGCGCAAGAGAGCGCGAGTGTAAACTACACAAAACAGTGCGATGCCTAAGAGAGCGCAAGTGTAAGCTGCACAAAACAGTGCAATGCGCAAGAAAGCGCGAGTGTAAACTGCACAAAACAATGCGATGCGCAAGAAATCGCGAGTGATAAACTGCACAAAACAGTGTGATGCGCAAGAAAGCGTGACTGTAAAACTGCACAAAATAGTGCGATGCACAAGAAAGCGCGAGTGGTTTGAAACGCGCTAGACAGTGTCATGCGCTAAACAGCGCGAGTGATTTTGAAATGCACTAAACAAAGGCGATCGCTAACAGTCGCGATGCGCTAAACAAATGAAAGTGATTTTGAAATGCACTAAACAGTGCGATGCACTAAACAGCGCGAGTGATTTTGAAATACACTAAACAGTGCAATGCGCTAAATAGCGCGAGTGATTTTGAAATGCACTAAACAGTGCGATGCGCTAAACAGCGTGAGTGATTTTGAAATGCACTAAACAGTGCAATCCGCTAAACAGCGCGAGTGATTGTGAAATACACTAAACAGTATGATCCTCTAAACAGCGCGAGTGATTTTGAAATGCACTAAATAGTGCGATGAAACATAACCATAAGGTGCACAAGACAGTGCGAGTGATATGAAATGTGAAAGTGCACAAGACAGTGCGAGAGAGATACAATGCACAAGAAAGTGCGAGGAAGGTGCACAAAAGAAGTGCGATAAAATGCATCTTCTGTGCAAGTATGGGGGCATTTTCTATGCAACATGGAAAGCATATTCTATGCATGAGACAGGCATATTCTATGCAACATTGAAAGCATATTCTATGCATGATTGAAAGCAAAGCATATTCTATGCGGAATCGAAAGCAAGCACAATCTATGCATGAATCATAACGATGCGCGGCACGCATGAAACAAAAGCGTATATGAAAGTACACATTCTATGCAATAGAGGGGCATCAAACATGTACTCTGGTGCCTCCGATTTATCTCTCGGAGGGCTTTGCAACACACTCTGCTCGAAAATGGGACACCTCGTTTATATTGGCGAGAGATAACATCTGTTACTGCTTTAATTGCCATTCTGACCTGAACGGACGCTTTGTCCGGGAGGGGGAAGATTTCTCATTCTGCAGCTTTCCGAAGCCATGGCTAAATACAGAGAGGCAATGCTTGCCGGGATTTGAGATTTTCTTTGACTTGCAATTATCCGGGGATGAAGTTGTCGAAGAGTAGACAAACCCACCAGCTGAGGTTGAGCAGTGCAAGGATGAGTCCGAGGGTACAGAATTGGAAATGGGGGTAGCGCTGGCTTGTCTGCTCCCAGATCCTCAGATCGTACCAGAGTGCTTGGGGGATAACTCATTAGTTTCCATGATCGGGGATGAAGCGGCTGTGGGCCCATCTTCAGGCATTCTCGATGCATCCATCGCACCCTCCCTCGTCTGGCAATACAAGGAGGGATTTTTATCGAGTAGTTCTGGGTCAAGTAGTGAGCCGGAATCTGATTCCACTGAGTCTGTGGAGTCGGAATTAGATTCCATCTCTTCTGAGTCTGAGTCTGGTATTCTTGGGGGTGATAACCCGGATGCCACTGTCCTGTCCATGTCGTCTTTTTCTTTTTCCTTTAAGTCTATTGTAACAGAGGAATCAGTTAGACTGGATGTTATTAATGAGAATGGTATGGTTGTGGCTTTCGAGCACTTTTCTGTGCCTTTAATTTATTGCATTAATCAGGACTTTCAAAATTTTGATGAAAACGATGAGGAAGAAATTCCTCCGGTTTTACAACGTTTGATTAATTAAGAGCAGGAGAGGTTTGTAAAACCTTTGGTTGATGAAATCACCACAATTAATGTTGGTACTGAGAATGACCTGCGGCTAGTCCAGATCGGGTCCACGTTGTCTTTGGAGGAGCGCGAGCGCTTAGTCACTTTATTAAAAGATTTCAAAGATGTTTTCGCGTGGTCCTACGAAGACATGCCTGGAATCGATCCTGAGATTGTACAGCACCGGATCCCTCTTGACCCAGAGGCCCAGCCTGTTAAGCAGAAGCTCCGAAGGATCCGCCCGATCTGGGCTCTGAAAATCAAAGAAGAGGTCACCAAGCAGATCAACGCAGGGTTCCTGTTAGTATCTGAGTACCCAACTTGGTTGGCCAATATAGTTCCGGTGCTGAAGAAAGACAGCAGAATTCAAGTATGTGTGGACTTCAAGGATTTGAATAAAGCCAATCCGAAGGACGACTTTCCTCTGTCGCATATCGACGAATTAGTGGACTTCACTGCTGGGCATGCGCTGCTCTTATTCATGGATGGGTTTTCCAGCTACAATCAGATTCTGATGGCACCCGAAGATAAGGAGAAGACTGCTTTCACCACCCTGTGGGGAACCTATTGTTATAGGGTGATGCCGTTCGACTTGAAGAACGCTGGGGCTACGTATCAACGAGCTGTGACCACAATTTTGCACGATATAATCCATAAAGAGGTTGAGGTGTACGTAGACGACATGATTGTCAAGTCCAAGGAAAGAGAGGGCCAGTACACCGCCTTGTAGAAATTCTTCCAACAAATCAGAGAGTATCGGTTGCGGCTGAATCCTCAGAAATGTACATTTGGTGTTACAGCAGGGAAAATGATGGGGTTCTTGATCACACAAAGGGGTATCGAGGTCGATCCTTCCAAAATCAAGGCCATCTTAGAAATGACACCACTGAGGACTTAAAAGGAAGTGCGAGGCTTTCTGGGTAAAGTGCAATTCATAAAATGGTTTATTGCAAAATTAACCTTGACTTGTGAACCACTATTTGGTCTCCTGAAGAAAGGAAAGAAGTTCCAATGGGACGACCGATGCCAAGTTGCTTTCGAGCAGATCAAGCAATATCTACAGAACCCACCTGTGTTGTCATCGCCTGAGCCGGGGAAACCGTTGATTCTGTACCTATCAGTGACTAAAATGACAATAGGCTGTATACTTCCACAGGAGTCTGAGGACAAAGTAGATAAGGCTATCTACTACCTGAGCAAGAAAATGCTGGATTGCGAGACCTGCTACACTCCGCTAGAGAAGGCTTGTCTGGCCTTGGTATGGGCTACCAAGAAGTTGAGGCACTACCTGTTAGCTCACTCTGTAATACTAGTTTCGAGATTAGATCCCATCAAATATCTCTTCGAGAAATCGGCACTTACGGGTAGGCTAGCCCGTTGGTTGCTTCTGCTTTCTGAATTTGATCTGAAGTACATAACGCGCAAGTCAGTGAAAGGGAGAGCGGTAGTGGAGTTCCTAGCCGACCACCCAGTTGAAGGGGATGAAGCAGTTGAATATCTGTTCCCAGACGAGGCCATTCTGCACGTCGAAGAAGAGACCTGGACGATGTACTTTGACGGAGCATCAAATCAATACAGGTATGGGATAGGGGTGTTACTGATAGCACCCGACAATTCCCCTATACCTCTAGCATTCAAACTCTGGTTCAAAGTATCGAACAATGAGGCAGAGTATGAGGCATGTATTCCTTAGTTTATAGGATGGAGGCTGTTCTGCCTATCGAAGTTGAGGTTCCGTCATTACGGGTATTAGCTGAGTGTCAAATAGCTGAGGCAAATTGGCAACAAAGTAGGTTCAAAGAACTTATGCTCTTTGATGAAAGAAGGCTGAAAGCACTGTATCACGTCCAAGGTTATCAACGAAGAATTGCTAGGGCTTTCAACAAGAAGGTTAAGTCCAAGAATTTGAAAGAGGGGGATCTAGTGCTCAAAGACAACCGAGCTCCCATTCACGACCCTAGGGGCAAGTTCAGACCTAATTGAACTGGTCCCTACATCATCAAGTCTATCTGGTCGGGTGGAGCTATCATTCTGATGGATTTAGATGGCCTTGAGTTCTCCCAGCCGATCAACATGGACAAGTTAAAGAAATACTATCCCTAAGTGGCTCGCTAGGCCGAAAACCCGAAAAGGCGACCTAGGTAAAAGTTAGAGCATGAAAAAATTTGAAATAATAAAAACTGAGCTTGCAAGGTTGAAAACCTGGAAAGGGCGGCCTTGGCAAAAGTTAGAGCGCAAAAGGAGAGTATTAATACATGAGTGAACCTGAACCAAACTACGTAAGGCTTGATTCCCATCTTTTAGATACGTAGGCAACTTCATTCTGAAGTCCAACCATAAACACTTCCAAATCAACTCTATCCATGTGATCATATTGGTCATCTTTGTGAATTCTGCATTCAAGAGCTCGGTTGTGATCACCAGTGCAGTGCTATTCAAACTAAGGGCAACTTTTAAGTTGTTGGATTCGGGGTTGTACATCTCAGTGATAGATCTCGGGTGTGTCCAGTTGTGATCCATATCGAAAATGGTTTTCAAAAGTTTTAATAAAAGTTGATTTTGCTCAAATTAATCTTTTACGACTTAGACCATTTTTGGACCAAACGGAAAATTTCAGTACCCACAACCTTCAAATACATTGATTTCAGTACAGAGTTCTCCTACTCTTGAATACAAATTGAAGTTGCTTTTTATTACATTCATAAGAAAACTTAGAAGTATGGATAAAGTAATAAACTCAGGACATAGTCAAGTCAGGTGCTCCTGCGCCCCCTCCCAGAGCTTGTGGAAGCCTCTGATGCCAAAGTAGGCCTAACCTGTGCCTCTTCGTCGAGCCAAGCTATGCACTCATCAGAGAGGGTGCAACTGAAAGTGGGAGAGAGGGCCAGAAGCTCTCTCGTCCTCCATGCTGTGGCATACCCAGCTAGCTGTGCACCTCGGACTGGAAATGCGGCAGGGTACTCTATCCCCTCTTCCGAGCAAGTCTGATCATGCCCAAATTGGCACCGAATTCAAAACGGGAAGTAAAAGACACAATGTGTCAGGCCGATCAACTGAATCCCGGGCTGGCGAGACATGCTGTAGCTCATCGCCGGTAAATTAAGCTAGGGGCAGCGCCAAGCAATGTTGACAGCGAACAGACTGTACATCCATTCGCACCACCATCCCTCATTAAGGACATTGACTAGACGTCGCCGAAAGAAATAGCCGCGAGCTGAATATGCTGGGCATGAGTCCACCACTCTCAACTTATCCATCAACCATATCTGGGGAGGGATGAAAAATGAGAGATTAAAGAATAGAGAGGTGTACGTGGAGAGAAAATTGAGAAAAGGGTTTTGAGAGAAAAACAAAGCCTGAGGGCCGAGTGATGTGAGAAATACACATGTGAGTAGGGTGGGAAACATTACCTGCAACAATAGTGGACTCCCCGCAAATCTAGTCGTCTCTCGGCGATGGAAAGCATCCAAACCCATCAATGTCTCAGCTAGTGTCATGGCAATGCAGCTCTTGCCCTCTTTTAAGCCTTGGGCAACCTCGATCAAATGGACGCTAGACCCACCAGAGCCTGGGGCAAGCAAGAAACGAAACAACATGCACAAGCAAAGCGCATGTCTCCGAAAACCCTACCAGTGATGATCGCCGCGGTCATCAGCATCAGAAAATCGACGAATCAGGCTCGGAATGTCCAGTTCTCCGTTGTGAATCAAAGACCGAGCATCGTACAAAGTGAGCCCACACATCCGTCCTAAGGCTTGGATGTGACCACAATGGAGTTGGGGCAAGATCTCTTCCTCACGCTCGGACTCCATCGAAGCTTGGAAGTCTTCAAAAGTGGGACACATCTCTTGTCCGCCAAAGCTAAAAACATGAGTTACCAGATTCCAACACCTTGCCGCGGCATGGAGGAACAGAACGGCAATGGGTGCGTGAATAGTGCATTTATGCCAAAACCCCGAAAGTTCAACTTTTCCGATGATGCGATGCGATGCTTAGAATACAAATGTAACACTTTTGAACAAAAATTAGTTTTCATTCAATCTTGGTTTCTCTTTACAAAGTACAAAATTTTAAAGAAAATAAAACTGCCTAAGGCTGTACAATGTCCAAATACTAAATCAAAAAGAGAAATAAAGCAAAAAGCAAGAGTGTCTGAGTCAGTGCTATCTGGCTCAGGATCGAGAGGCCCTCTTCACCCTCTTCCACTAAGCAGCATCTACACCACCGCCGTTAGCACCCCCGCCTAAACCAGAGCCACCATCCTCAGAATCCTCCTCGACGTTGTCTTCGCCCTCAGAACCTGAACCGGTGTCACCGCCTCCGCCCGTAGATGTCTCTAACTGAGGATTTGTTGGCTCCTCCTCCTCACTAGACTCGTCATCACATCTAGCAGGTGCTCGACGTCTCCCTTGGCCGCGTGTCAGGATCCCTCTCCCTACTATTGGAGAAGGCTTGGATGGCCCGGGCTGTAGAGGTGTGACTCAGAAAAGGCAGTTTGAATACATCAGCCAGGGTGTGTATATCAGATGCAAGTATGGTGCATAGAGTGAGTGCATACAAATATAGTATGTAAATGTGATGTATCGGATGTGATCTATACATGTAGTGGATCAGTGTAGTGAAATGTTCAGTTTCGATACATCAGCAAAAGTATGATAGATGCAAGGAAACTGGAAAGTACCGGCATGCCGTGGGAATGGAGCATCATCTCTCTCCTCAAAACCATAAACTCAAGTGAGGCCATCGCCTCGAGCAACCCCTCAACATATCCTGTGGAAGGCTGCAGATGCAAGTTCAAGTTATCAGTGAATGAATGAATGTCTAAATATCTGAATGATAGATGAAAATTGTGAAGCATACCGGTCCTGAGTCAGGGGCCCTGACATATCGATGATCTGGCAATGGAGACTCAAGCGGAATCTGATAAGGCATCCCATACCGCCAACATGTCAGCTCTGTTGGAGGATCTGGCCATCCAGCACACTGCCTAGTTGGAGGCATCTCCCTAGCCCTACCTCTCGATGTACTGGCCCTGCTAGTCGAAGGAATGTCTGTAACACGAGCGCGGCTCAATGAAGGAATGTCAGCAGCTCTCCTCATGGGGGCACGAACACCTGTCAACGGGGACATCAGGTATGTGTGGAGGTATGTCGTATACCCCCCCTCCTCCAGGAAAAGGACTGCGTCAGTACCCTGCATAAGGTCACTAACCTCCCGGGGACTGAGACTCTCTGTGGTCCGCATGTCTGATGGAGGCGATGAAGGGATCTCCTGAGTGGGATTACCCAGTGTCTGGCGCATGAAGTGCACCCCGCGAAACCAGGCTCTGCCAACTAGTCCCTCAAACAAAATTCGGTATCAGGAGGCGCCCCGTGTCCCAGCAAACTGGAACCGAGAAAACCCTGGCATCACTACCCAAGGATGCCAGGTGATCTGCGGATAGCAAGTGCATGAATTGATTAGTTGTCATAGATATGCAAGATGAACCGAAGTTGAAAGCATGAAGAACTAAGAGTTCTAGATTACCTCAGTCGCCCGTACTGTGTCAAAATAATGCTTGAGATAGGGCAAGGTCTCTCGGGGTCTAGACCGGCATCAACCTTCAAATCTACGCGAGTATGGCACCTCAAGTGGTGCCTCAACCTCCGGATCAGGAGTAAGCGTCAGGAAATAGGCGCATACCCACAGTTGTGAAAGGCAAGACAGTGGCAATGAGAATATAGAATACACAGTTAATGCAGAAAGCAGAGTATGCAGTGTGCAGAAAGTACAAGTGCAGAACAGAAATGAGACTGTGTACGTAGTGTACAGGTAATGAAAAGCATAAATGTAAATCAAAATGGCAAAATGTACCTCCCAGGCTCTCCAATAGCCGCCTATTATGTTCCCGCACCTGCGGGAGGTCGCACTCATATAGCAACAAAGGATAGCAAGGCCAACGCCGCCCCAATCGAAGTGCCGAACCTGGGATAGGTCTACTAAAGCACTCAAAAGATGTAGCCCGACTGTGTTCCCCCTGTCAGAGAACAATGTGGTCCCAAGAAGGAACATTAGAAATCCCCGGGCGTACTACTCCGTGGCCTCAACAGTCTCGGGCATAGTCCCTTTGTATTGCTCTATGAACCAGGTATATCTGACTACGCCGGATAATCGATAGATCAGAGGATGGGCTCTGAGTAGATAAGTCCAGGCTGCCTCCCGCTCACCCATATCGAAGTCATATGGGACCGGCCGACCTCTCACGTCGAGGCCCGTTAGCATGGCAAAGTCGTATGGGGCCATCGTCATGTCCCCGATAGCTGAGAAATGAAAGGAGTTGGTAGTGTCCCACCATCTCTCTACTAATGCACCCAAGAGGGTCCTACTCGCTACAAGACGCGATAACCCCGTGCAAAATGGGCCGAACCCTGCCTTATCAACAATCTGTCGAACACCGTCTGGCAGCTCTATGTACCACTCTCTCACTATAATCGACCCGTATCCCCGAGTAAAATGGGAAGCTACCTGTGTTCAGAATGAGCAGAAATACAGTGTGTGAGTTGTGTTCAGAATGAGCAGAAATATAGTGTGTGAGTTGTGTTGAAATGGCCCAATCTGATGTAATGTGTTGAATGTACGAGAATGATGTTAATGTGTGTGCAGAATGAACAGATGTATTCAGTTTCAGAATGAACAGAATGCTGTGTGTGAGTTGTGTTCAGAATGAGCAAAAGTGTTGTGTATGTAAATGTGTTCAGAACGAGCAGATAAAACACAGAGCGACAGCCCAAAATGTGTAAGAAATACAAAATACATCGCAGAAAATATAAGAGTGCAGTATGTACCTCGGGCGCGTAGTGAGACAGGTGAGACTCCGACTCTCGTAGTAGCAAGTCCGTGGGTGCTCGTCGCGCAAAGTCTGTAAAATGATGAAAAGTGCTGGGTGGTAAGATGTGCTCTTCGGGACAATATGTCGTAGGGTCGAAGGGCCGGATCCTAGGCTGCAGCGGAATGATGTCGAGCTCCTCCTCCCTCCTAGGAGGACCCTCCTTGTATGGAACATCGTCAGCCATCTAAAAAGAAGGTGCAAAATGAGCAAAAATGAGCGAAATGAGCTAAAATTGCCAAAAGTCAACTCTCGAGAAGAGAAAAAGTCAAAGAAAGTCAAAGCCCAGGAAAAGGTGCTAAACTTCGAGAGAAACATACCTCAGGTGGTGAAAGTAGAGAAAAAAGCTCCGAAAACAAATTCTGATCGGTTCAAAGTGAAGGAAATCAGAAGATCTTAGTGAGTCAACTTCGCGTAGGGCGTTGGAAAACGCATGCAAAGCTCGGATTTAAGAAAAAAAAGGGTCTAGGAGGGAAGAGGAGTAAATTTCAGCCTTGAGGGTGTGAGCAAATGTGTTTTGGAGTTGTGTACTTAAAGAGCCGAACCTCAAAAGACTAAACTACCCCAATTTCACTAAACTGGTCGACCGACCAGTTTTTCAGGTCGGCCAACCACCTAGGTGGTCTACCGGTGGTTTAGGTGGTCGGAAGCCCTCCAAGGTGGTCTTCAGGGTCCCATTGTCCTCTCAGTGTGTTTTTATGCCATTTGGAGTCCTTGGCTCTTGAGAAAGTGCAAGAAAAGTTCACTATTTTTGGCTAAAAATGTCCCCACGGGAACTTCGATTCACGTCTTCGATGCATGGCTCATCGTCACTCGTCAAGAGCAAGGTGTATCCTTTTTAAGTACATTGTGACCCCTCCGAAAGGTAAATCGGAGGTTGCGTTTGAATTGGTCTCGTTAAGGCGTGTATTTCCTTATTCGACGTTTTATTTCAAACATGCTGTTGATATTGCATCAAAAATGCATTGTTATTGTGCACAAAATGTGTATGCCGCATTGCATTGTTATGCATGATTCTAGTTGCATTGTTGTGCACCATTCTACTTGCATTCTTATGCACGATTCTAGTTGCATTGTTATGCACGTTTCAGTTGCATTGTTATGCACACTCTAATTGTATTGTTATGCACATTTCAGTTGCATGGTTATGCACACTTCCCTTGCATTGTTATGCACACTTCAGTGGCATTGTTATGCGCGGTTCTACATGCATTGTTATGCACACTTCACTCGTATTGTTATGCATGTTCCAATTGCATTGTTATGCACACTTTACTCGCATTGTTATGCACATTCCAGTTGCATTGTTATGCACACTTTACTTGCATTGTTATGCACCGTTACACCTGCATTGTTATGCACGCTTCAGTTACATTGTTCTACACCTCTTCACTTGCATTGTCACGCACGTTCCAGTTGCATTGTTATGCACCTTTTTCACTTGGATTGTCATGCACGCTTCAGTTGCATTGTTATGCACCTCTTCACTTGCGTTGTCACGCACGTTCTAGTTGCATTGTTATGCACCTTTTCACTTGCATTGCTATGCACCATTCCCCCTTGCATTGTTATGCACGCTTCACTTGCATTGTTATGCACCTTTTCACTCGCATTGTTGTGCTTGTTCCGGTTGCATTGTTATGCACATCTCTCATACATTGTTACGCACCTTTCCATTGGCATCATATGTGCACGCGTTTATGTTGTATTGAAATTGTATTTTGATATAGCATTGATCATGTGTTCCTATTACATTGTACCTGTCAAAATCTCTCTTTTCCGCAGGCACGATATTGTATGTACGGTTCATTTGAAGTTGGTGAAACCAGACGATATTGTATGTGCGGTTCATTCAAGAGAAGTTCTGGTTCAGTTTGACTGTTGTCCATCACGCATGTTCGCGTATGGCACGCGTTCGGTTACCCTTCTCCACTCGTGTTTGACATGCATTTAGATGTACCCTTCTCCACTCGCATTTGACATGCGTTTGGACATACCTTTCTCCTTTCGCGTTTGACACGCGTTTGGATGACCTTCTCCTCTCGCGCTTGACACGCGTTTGCATGACTGTGCTTTCTTGCACAGTCCTTCTCCTTTTGCGTTTGTGCTCGTTTCGAGTTTCTGGAGCCTTTGGCTGAGTGCCTTGTCTCTGGACCTCTTAACTTCCTCCTCTTGGCTTGATTTTTGGACCATGCCTTGTTGCCTTTGCCTAGAGGGAAATAAAGGCATGTAAGCCGCTTTTTGTAGCCATAGACTATCTTTCCCTCTCGTAGACCACTTTTTGTACCCGTAGACTAGTTTTCGGGGCTTCTAGCTGAGTGCCTCGCCTTGCGAACTCTTGTCTTGCTTCCTTTTTGGTTTGTTTTTGAACCAAACCTTGTTATCCTTTGCCTGGAGGGTGGAACAGGGGTGTAGACCAGTTTCTCCCCCTGTAAACCACTTTTCTTCCCTGCCAGCCACTTTTTGTGGTCGGCCAGCTAGGGTGGGTGGTCTGTGGACCACCTAAGGTGGTCAGCAGTGTGCCACCACCATCCCCTCTCCCTGTAGACCCTCTCTCCCCCTTGTCGACCATTTTCTTTCCCTGTGGACCAACTTTTCTGGTCGGTCGACTAGTGGGAGTGGTCGGCCGACCACTTTAACTGGTCGGGTCGGCGGCCATCCTGCGTTTTCTACAGATATTTTCCTTGCCAGCTGTTGGCCACAGAAGGCATCCTCCATACACGTGTATGGAGGGATTGCTTCAAGTCTCTGGCTTGTTCAACAAGCTTGAGGCTTGGATTTCTATAAGAAGGAGGCTCTTTCCCCCTTTTCCAGGTTCAGAAAAATTGGTTGAGGGCTATACATATCCTTCTATCTCTATATTACTCCCTCTCTCTATATATTTGTTCCATTTTGTGCTCAAAAATGCCATTTCTTCACACTTTTGCACACAAACACCTAGTGAAACACCTTCACACTTGAGCTGAGGTACTTTGAAGTTTGTTTGAAGCTCAAAAGCTTGGTTTTTGCCTCAGAAGTTACTGTTTTGAAGTTGTTCTTCAAGGGTGAGTCTTTAGCCTCTTTAAAGCTTTGTTTTCATTGCTTATTTGGCCCTATTTGCATGCTTATTTTGGCCTAGTTGTCAACTTTAAAAAGCTTCATTTTTTAGTATTAAAAGTGTTTGTTTAGGCCTCTTTGGTGTTAGGGGTGGTCTACCCCCCTTTTGTGCCTTATTTTTCCTCGTTTTGAGCTATCCTTTTAGGCCTTTGAGGTCATCTTTGTTTGGCCTTTTAACCACTAAAATCCAATGGATTTTTAGTGGTAGAAAGTGTGTTTCGAGGCCCCAAATAGGTGGGGGTGGTCCCCCTCTTTTTCACCTTGATTGCTTGTGTTGTTGGCTTACCAAGTTAGCATGTCTTTCTACCTTCTTGGGCCCCTATCTTAGCATGTTTCAGGCCTTGTTTTGCCATGATGTAGCTCTGTTTGGGGTTGGTTTGGTTACCTCATGCATGCTTTTTACACTTGTAGTGTAATCTTGCCATTTAGCCTTGTGTACTCAATGCTTTGATCCATCATGCTAGCCTATTTTGGTCCTATCTCAGCATGTTTTTGGTGTTATTTTAGCATGCCTTAGCTCTATTTTGGGTCGGTTCGATTGCCTCTTGCATGCTTCATACCCTTGTAGTGCAATCCTCCCTATAGCCTTAACATGCATCATGCTTTGGACCACCATTTTAGCTTGTTTTTGGCTCCACTCCAATAATCTTTTACTCATGCTTTTCCATGATTAAGCTTTGTTTTAAGTGTTTTTGGTCATGCATGCCTTGCTTTGTATAGCCATAGTGCAATCTTGCTCACTAGCTTGGTGTTTTGAGTCCACTAACATGCATTGCTTGGGCTATTTGCATGATTTAGCATCATTTGATATATGATTTCAGTGCATGAAATGTGGTCATACTCTCCTATGCTTTACTCTTTCAATGCTTTTGGAAGGTTATGCTTTGTGCCTCAATCATGAGCCAATTGGCATGCATGCTTGCCTAAGCCTTTTGGGCTATCATCTCAGTGTGTTTTTGGTCTTATTTTGCCATGCTACAACTCTGTTTTTGGTTGGTTAGAGCATCCCTCATTTGCTTCTTACACTTGTAGTGTAATCATGCTCATTGGCCTTGCATGCATCATGCTTTATGCCTTCCATTCTAGCATGTGTTAGCTCTATTCCATGCATGTTTTGGCATTGTTTTGACCTGCCTTGGGACTGTTTTGAGTCATCTTGGCCTTTTGGGGCTTGCTTGGTATGGCTATGGTGCAAGTGCCTATGCTAGCCTTAAGCTTTGAGCCTCCTAGCATGCCTCATTTGTGACATGTGCATGATTTGGCATCATTTGGAATGTAATTTCAAAGTGTATGTCTTCGCTATACTCCCAGGTTTATCACTCTTCATTATGTTTGGGAGTTATGATTTTATGCCTTGTTGATGAGCCATTGCATGAGCATCATCATCTTGCCTTTCATGCTACCATTTCAGAGTGTTTTGGCCACTGTTTTGGCATGCATGAGCTCTGTCTTGGGCTGGTTTGGTTGTTTGAGCATTGCATTGCATAGCCCTTGTGTTGTGTCCTTCACTAGTTTCAATGCGTAAGGACTCTAACTTGCCATGCTCATGTTATTTGCATGTTGTTGCATTGCATTGTGTTTGGATTAGGCGTTAATCCAAACACGAGAAACGAGGGGCGTTTCATACTTGAAGTGATGAAACGCGCCTCATTTCTCGGTCACCGACCCTCTTGATCAAGCATGATAGAGGTGGAGGCCCTTAGGTGTTATTTGTGCATTCATCGACATTGACTCATGCAAACTTGGCTTCTCAGCCATCGTGCATTACAATGCATGGTTGGTGGCCCGAGAGTCGAGTACCACACCCCCTTGAGCTTGAGAAATGATAGGGAGGGTGGTTATGCACACATATCTTGCAAATACACTGCTATGCCCCTTCTTGCTCTCTGCTGCAGCAAAACTAGAGTTTGGCAAATTTTCTGGTCGGTAGACCAGTAAAGGTGGTCGACCGACCACTTTTTCTGGTCTACAACTAGTTTTTCTGGTCTACAGGTGGTCTACAGCCACCTTTTCTGGTCAACAGCCCACCAGGAGGTCCCTGTGTTAGAGAAAAAGCATTCTGGAGATTGGCACAATTTTTAGAGGTCAAGGCAAATGCAAACAGAGGCAATTGGGGGCATGGTAAAGGATTTCCGAGCGAAGCCGACCGAGCATGCATATCCCCCTTGCTTCCCGAGGCCATTTGTTTAATTTGCTTAGCTAAACTAGTTCATTAGCTTAGTTATTTTGTAATTAATTAGTTAAGTGTTTAATTAATTAATTTGGTTTGTACTTAATTAACTTAGAATAGTTAGTTGATTCAATTTGTTTTGTAATAATTAACTAGCTAAGTTAGTTAATTAGTTTCAGTTTGTAATTAATTAGCTTAGCGTAGCTAGTTAGCTTATTATTCGGACCCTCCGTCGAGAGGGCAAATTTTGTAATAAGGGTGCGTGTGTGTGTGCATGTCTTCCAACCCCATTTCTTTCTCCCTTTTACTTATCAGCTTTCGATAGTTAGTTTTAGGGCATGTTTCAATTAGCATACTTATGCTTTTTATGCGTGCATCATTCATTTGTCTTGCATGTACCGGGCTCGGCTCATCATTCAAACTGCATCGTATTTGAATACACTTACTTGAATACGTGTTTCAAAACAGGTTATCAAGTGTTGCATTCATATGCCATCTTAGATAGCCGAGCCTACTTAGTTGCATTTTGCATGTGTTGCATTAGGCATTGTTGACATAGCTAGGATCATGCATGATTACTAACTAGCTTTTGTTTTGGCTCAGAGTACACTATGAGTGTTTACGCTTTAGCATCCTTGCATGCGTGTAAGTGACTGCCACGTTTAGCACACTTGCCATGAGGCTAACTGGTGAAGTGATTAATTGCATGAATGCTTGTGAATGAAGGCTTCATTGCTTGAATTGGAACAATTCATCAAAATGTGAGTTTTAAGCCCACTTGAAATGGCAAATCATCATGTTTTAAGCCCACTTGAGGGTGGCAAATCTGCGTTTTAGCCTACTTGCGAGTAGCCACTTCAAACCATTTTCGAAAAACAAACATGAGATGCTTTGTTCTAATCTACGTGATTGAGTCTATACTTGTATGCTGCGCGCATCACATAGTAACGTTAGCTAATAATCGGAATAAGAATGTATGTGTTTTCAAAAACAACATATCATATTAGTAGAGGCCGATCTTTGATCGGGCGAGTGGGGGTGCTCATTTCAGGACCTTCTCCTCTCGTACCCAAGTTCCCGAGCTGAGGCAACTTTAGTGATGATGGACATATAGCCTTAGGCACGAGTTAAGGTTTCCTGAATTTCCCAAAACAAAATATTTAGATGGCGACTCTGAAATCTGGCAAAGCAGTCCATGTTTGGCATTTTTGGATTCAAAATTGATTTTTCAAAACCAATTGCCGGATTTGGACTCTTTGGTGATTTATCAGCCTTACATTGCACTTTGTGAGGTTAGATTCAGAACTGTGACAGGAGTCTGAACTGTAGTAGCTAGAACCCAATTCGCGCGCGGAGCGAGTTCGGGCGGTCTACAGTTTATGGCAACTCTGTTGGGGATTTAGAGAACTTGACTCGAACTCATGATATGTTGTTTTGTTTACACTTATGTGTTTCTTTGCATTGCATTTGCATTGGTGCGCCTAGGACACCGTGTTTTCCATCTACTATTCCTGAGCGGTTTGCCGAAGGCTTGCTTGAAAAAGCGTGCCATAAGGCAGATCGGTTACGAGCTCTGCCACAATAGGAACATAAACCTCGGTTGTTACCGAGGCACCCTTTTTGACCATTCGACCTAGTTGCATATCGAAAACTATATTGACCATTCCAAGCTAGGACAAGTTGCTTACCCGATTATAGGTTGTTTGAAACCGCTGCGTGCGTAGTGAAACCCTAGCTCCTGACGAAATTAGGACAGGGAAACCCTTCCCCACCATAGGGGTGTTTTGGCTCTTACTTTCTTAATATGTGCTCCCAGAGTGTGTCTCTACAGGGTTGTATGTATCAGTTTGCAAGTCTGGGTATCAGGCCTGCGGGCATCAGTATTTGGGGGAATCAGTTTTATCTGAGGGTATCAGATTTGAGGCAGTGATTTGGGGACAGCGATCAGTGTTGAGAACAGTGTGTTCAACTTACAATGTCAACTGTGTATTGTGTTTATTTAAGCCGAAATGCTGTCCGTTTTTCTAGTTGTTTGTTTCCTTATTTTGCTTTATTTATCTTTTTGCAAGGTAGTATAGCATCATTGCTTCCGAAGAGGCAGTTTCCCCCAAAGCACTCTGGGTTAGAGGTAGAAGGCTTCATCGATCCGAGGATCTAGTTGACGGACAAGTAGTATTCTTTTCATTACCCCCGGTTACTAGACAAAGGTCAATTAGGTGCAGTCCATCAGTACAGCGGTTACCAGATCAACGGTCATTATCCACCCCACCAGTGTGTAGTCGGGTTAAGGTTTCCGTTTCTACCGCAAAGAGAGATATACCTGTTGTTCAGTCAGATCATCACCTTATGGCAAATGTGGAGGACATGACGCGTCAGCTCCAAGAAACCATGCAGGCCATACAATGGGATGCCGCCCATCAGACTAGGAACAACTTTCAAGTTGTTGGATCTGAGGTTGTACATCTCAGTGATAGATCTCAGGCGTGTCCAATTGTAATCCGTATCGAAAATGGTTTTGAAAAGTTTTAATAAAAGTTGATTTTGCTCAAATTAATCTTTTACGACTTAGACCATTTTTGGACCAAACGGAAAATTTTCAGTACCCACAACCTTCAAATACATTGATTTCAGTACAGAGTTCTCCTACTCTTGAATACAAATTGAAGTTGCTTTTTATTACATTCATAAGAAAACTTGAAAGTTCTGATAAAGCAATAAACTCAGGACATAGTCAAGTCAGGTGCTCCTGCGCCCCCTCCCAGAGCTTGTGGAAGCCTCTAATGCCAAAGTAGGCCTAACCTGTGCCTCTTCGTCGAGCCAAGCTATGCACTCATCAGAGAGGGTGCAACTGAAAGTGGGAGCGAGGGCCAGAAGCTCTCTCGTCCGCCATGTTGTGGCATACCGAGCTAGCTATGCACCTCAGACTGGAAATGCGGCAGGGTACTCTATCCCCTCTTCCGGGCAAGTCTGATCATGCCCAAATTGGCATCGGATTCGAAACGGGCAGTAAAAGACACAGTGTGTCAAGCCGATCAACTGAATCCCGAGCTGGCGAGACATGCTGTAGCTCATCGTCGGTAAATTAAGCTAGGGGCAGCACCAAGCAATATTGACAGTGAACAGACTGTACATCCATTCGCACCACCATCCCTCATCAGGGACATCGACTAGACGTCGCCGGAAGAAATAGTCATGAAATGAATATGCCAAGTATGAGTCCACCACTCTCAACTTATCCATCAACCATATCTGGGGAGGGATGAAAAATGAGAGATTAAAGAATAGAGAGGTGTACGTGGAGAGAAAATTGAGAAAAGGGTTTTGAAAGAAAAACAGAGCCTGAGGGCCGAGTGATATGAGAAATACACATGTGAGTAGAGTGGGAAACATTACTTGCAACAGTAGTGGATTCCCCGTGAATCTAGTCATCTCTCGGCGATGGAAAGCATCCAAACCCATCAATGTCTCAGCTAGTGTTATGGCGATGCAGTTCTTGCCCTCTTTTAAGCCTTGGGCAACCTCGATCAAACGGACGCTAGACCCACCAGAGCCTGGGGCAAGCAACAAAATGAGACAACATGCACAAGCAAAGCGCATTTCGCCGAAAACCCTGCCAGCGATGATCGTCGTGGTCATCGGCATCAGAAAATTGACGAATCAAGCTCGGAATGTCCAATTCTCCGTCGCGAATCAAAGACCGAGCGTCGTGCAAAGTGATTCCACACATCCGTCCTAAGGCTTGGATGTAACCAAAATGGAGTTAGGGCAAGATCTCTTCCTTACGCTCGGACCCCATCAAACTCCATCAAAGCTTGGAAGTCTTCGAAAGTGGGACACATCTCTTGTCTGCCAAAGCTAAAAACATGAGTTACCAGATTCCAACACCTTGCCGTGGCATAGAGGAACGGAAAACGCAGCGGGGTACGGCTCAACGTGAATAGTGCATTTATGCCGAAACCCCAGAAGTTCAACTTTTCCGAGCCATCCAAGTTTGCAATCCAATTTGTAAGGTTTTGGACGAGAAATGCCTCCATTTGGTGCAAAAACTGAGTTAGAATGAGGGAACCACAAAGCTAGAACCTTTATGAAAGATAAGGCTTTGAGTGGAGGACAAGTGGCAAAAATCTAGAGGTCCCCAGCCTCACTGGTCGGCCGACCACTTTTCCTAGTTGACCGACCACTTTTTCTGGTAGACAAACCACAAAAGTGGTCGACACTGTCTTTTGGGTGGTCGGCAAGTGAGCTTAGGTGGTCTACAGCTACTTCTTGTCTCCAGCAGAGAGTCCCTAGCCTTCCTATGTGCTGAGAATGCTGAAGGTCTGAGTTTATTTCTGTTTCGGATGCGTCCAGTTGTTTTGTTTGTCCAATATGCATTTGCTTATCGAGTTGTTGCTCTTTTGTTTATCGAGTTGTTAACCTTGCTTATTGAGTTGTTAACTTTGTTTATCTAGTTGTTGAGCTTTGTTTATCAAGTTGTTGCAATTTGTTTATTGAGTCGTTGTTTTGCTTATCGAGTTGTTCTTTAACTTGTTTTGTTTAGTTTGTTGTGTTGGTTCACTACCTGACTTGGCAATACACGAATGTTCAACTTCCAAATATCTCATTTTTGTGCAAAATGATGCGATGTGATGCTTAGAATACAAATGTAACACTTTTAAACAAAAAGTTGTTTTCATTCCATCTTGGTTTCTCTTTACAAAGTACAAAATTTTAAAGAAAATAAAACTGCCTAAGGCTATACAATGTGCAAATACTAAAGCAAAAAGAGAAATAAAGCAAAAAGCAAGAGTGTCTGAGTCGGTGCTATCTGGCTCAGGATCGAGAGGCCCTCTTCACCCTCTTTGGCTAAGCAACCTCTACACCACCGACGTTAGCACCCCCGTCTGAACCAGAGCCGCCATCCTCGGAATCCTCCTCGGTGTTGTCTCCGCCCTTAAAACCTGAGCCGGTGTCACTGCCTCCGCCCGTAGATGTCTCTGACTGAGGATTTGTTGGCTCTTCCTCCTCACTAGACTCGTCATCACATCTGGCAGGTGCTCGACGTCTCCCTTGGCCACGTGTCGGGATCCCTCTCCCTACTACTGGAGAAGGCCTGGATGGCCCGGGCTGTAGAGATGTGACCTGGAAAAGGCAGTTTGAATACATCAGCCAGGGTGTGTATATCAGATGCAAGTATGGTGCATAGAGTGAGTGCATACAAATATAGTATGTAAATGTGATGTATCGGATGTGATCTATACATATAGTGGATCAATGTAGTAAAATGTTCAGTTTCGATACATCAGCAAAAGTATGATAGATGCAAGGAAACTGGAAAGTACTGGGATACCGTGGGAGTGCAGCATCATCTCCCTCCTCAAAACCATAAACTCAAGTGAGGCCATCGCCTCGAGCAACCCCTCAACATATCCTGTGGAAGGCTGCTGATGCAAGTTCAAGTCATCAGTGAATGAATGAATGTCTAAATATTTGAATGATAGATGAAAGCTGTGAAGCATACCGATGCTGAGTTAGGGGCCCTAACATATCGATGATCTGGCAATGGAGACTCAAGCGGAATCTGATAAGGCATCCCATACCGCCAACATGTTAGCTCTATCGGAGGATCTGGCCATCCAGCACACTGCCTAGTGGAAGGCATCCCCCTAGCCCTACCTCTCGATGTGCTGGCCCTGCTAGTCGAAGGAATGTCTGTAGCTCGGGCGCGACTCGATGAAGGAATGTCAGCAGCTCTCCTCATGAGGGCACGAACTCCTGTCAGCGAGGACATCAGGTATGTGTGGAGGTATGCCGTGTACTTCCCCTCCTCCAGGAAAAGGACTGTGTCAGTACCATGCATAAGGTCGCTAACCTCCTGGGGAATGAGACTCTCTGTGGTCCGCATGTCTGATGGAGGCAGTGAAGGGATCTCCTGAGCGGGATTACCCAATGTCTGGCGCATGAAGCGCACCTCGAGAAACCAAGCTCTGCCAACTAGTCCCTCAAACAGAATCCGGTATCGAGAGGCGCCCCATGTCCCAGCAAACTGGAACCGAGAAAACCCTGGCATCACTACCCAAGGCTGCCATGAATTGATTAGTTGTCATAGATATGCAAGATGAACCGAAGCTGAAAGCATGAAGAACTGAGAGTTTTGGATTACCTCGCCGCTGCATCAGGTCAAAATAATGCCTGAGATATGGCAAGGTCTCTCGGTGTCTAGACCAGCATCAACCTTCAAATCTACGCGAGTACGGCACCTCAAGTGGTGCCTCAACCTCCGGATCAGGAGCAAGCGTCGGGAAATAGGCGCATACCCACAGTTGTGAAAGGCAAGACAGTGGCAATGAGAATACAGAATACACAGTTAATGCAGAAAGCTGAGTATGCAGTGTGCAGAAAGTACAAGTGCAGAACATAAATGAGACTGTGTACGCAGTGTACAGGTAATGAAAAGTAGAAATGTAAATCAAAAGGGCAAAATGTACCTCCCAGGCTCTCCAATTGCCGCCTATTATGTTCCCGTACCTGCGGGAGGTCGCGCTCATATAACAATAAAGGGTAACGAGGCCAACGCCACCCCAATCGAAGTGCCGAACCTGGGATAGGTCTACTAGAGAACTCAGAAGATGTAGCCCGACTGTGTTCCCCCTGTCGGAGAACAATGTGGTCCCAAGAAGGAACATCAGAAATCCCCAAGCGCATCGCCCGTGGCCTCAGCAGCCTCGCACATCCTTTGTACGCTTCTATGAACCGGTGTATCGACTATGCTCGATGATCTCAGAGATCGTGGATGGGCTTTGAGTAGATAAGTCTAGGCTGCCTCCCACTCACCCATATTGAAGTCATATGGGACCGGCCGACCTCCCACGTCGAGGCCCGTCAGCTTGGCAAAGTCATATGGGGTCATCGTCATGTCCACGGTAGCTGAGAAATGGAAGGAGTTGGTGGTGTCCCACCATCTCTCTACTAATGCACCCAAGAGGGTCCTACTCGCCGCAAGACGCGATAACCCCGTGCAAAATGGACCGAACCCTGCCTCATCAACAATCTGTCAAACACTGTCTAGGAGCTCTATGTACCACTCCCTCACTATAATCAACCCATATCCCCGGGTAAAACGGGAAGCTACCTGTATTCAGAATGAGCAGAAATACAGTGTGAGTTGTGTTTAGAATGAGGAATGCGTGTTTGTGTGCGAGAATGAATAGATGTATTCAGTTTCAGAATGAACAGAATGCTATGTGTGAGCTGTGTACAGAATGAACAAATGTATTCAGTTTCAGAATGAACAGAACGTTGTATATGAGTTGTGTTCAGAATGAGCAAAAGTGTTGTGTATGTAAATGTGTTCAGAACGAACAGATAAAACATAGAGCGAAAGCACGAAATGTGTAAGAAATACAAAATACATCGCAGAAAATGTAAGAGTGCAGTATGTACCTCGGGTGCATAGTGAGACAGGTGAGACTCCGACTCTCGTAGTAGCAAGTCCGTAGGTGCTCGTCGCGCAAAGTCTGTAAAATGATGAAAAGTGCTGGGTGGTAAGATGTGCTCTTCGGGACGGTATGTCGTAGGGTCGAAGAGCCGGATCCTAGGCGGCAGCGGAATGATGTCGGGATCCTCCTCCCTCCCCGGAGGACCCTCATCGTATGGAACATCATTAGCCATCTAAAAAGAAGGTGCAAAATGAGCAAAAATGAGCAAAATGAGCTAAAATTGCCAAAAGTCAACTCTCGGGAAGAGAAAAAGTCAAAGAAAGTCAAACCCCGGGAAAAGGTGCTAAACTTCGAGAGAAACATACCTCAAGTGGTAAAAGTAGAGAAAGAAGCTCCGAAAACAAATTCTAATCGGTTCAAAGTGAAGGAAATCGAAGATCTTAGTGAGTCAACTTCGCGTGGGGCGTTGGAAAATGCATGCAAAGCTTGGATCTAAGAGAAAAAAGGGTCTATGAGGGAAGAGTAGTGAATTTCGGCCTTGAGGGTGCGAGCAAATGTGTTTTGGAGTTGTGTACTTAAAGGGCCGAACCTCAAAAGACTAAACTACCCCAATTTCACTAAACTGGTCGACCGACCAATTTTTCTGGTCAGCCGACCACTTAGGTGGTCTATAGGTGGTTTAGGTGGTTGGAAGCCCTCTAGGGTGGTCTTCAGGGTCCCATTGTCCTTTCAGTGTGTTTTTATGCTGTTTGGAGTCCTTGGCTCTTGAGAAAGTGCAAGAAAAGTTCACTATTTTCGGCTCAAAATGTCCCCACGGGAACTTCGATTCACGTCTTCGATGCATGGCTCATCGTCACTCGTCAAGAGCAAGGTGTATACTTTTTAAGTACATTGTGAGCCCTCCGAAAGGTAAATCGGAGGTTGCGTTTGAATTGGTCTCGTTAAGGCGTGTATTTCCTTATTCGACGTTTTATTTCAAACATGCTATTGATATTGCATCAAAAATGCATTGTTATTGTGCACAAAATGTATTTGCCGCATTGCATTGTTATGCATGATTCTAGTTTCATTGTTGTGCACCATTCTACTTGCATTCTTATGCACGATTCTAGTTGCATTGTTATGCACGTTTCAGTTGCATTGTTATGCACACTCTAATTGTATTGTTATGCACATTTTAGTTGCGTTGTTATGCACACTTCCCTTGCATTGTTATGCACACTTCAGTGGCATTATAATGCGTGGTTCTACTTGCATTGTTATGCACACTTCACTCGTATTGTTATGCATGTTCCGGTTGCATTGTTATGCACACTTTACTCGCATTGTTATGCACGTTCCAGTTGCATTGTTATGCACACTTTACTTGCATTGTTATGCACTGTCACACCTGTATTGTTATGCACGCTTCAATTGCATTGTTATGCACCTCTTCACTTGCGTTGTCACGCACGTTCCAGTTGCATTGTTGTGCACTTTTTTCACTTGGATTGTTATTCACGCTTCAGTTGCATTGTTATGCACCTCTTCACTTACGTTGTCACGCACGTTCCAGTTGCATTGTTATGCACCTTTTCACTTGCATTGTTATGCACCGTTCCCCCTTGCATTGTTATGCACGCTTCACTTGCATTGTTATGCACCTTTTCACTCTCATTGTTGTGCTTGTTCCGGTTGCATTGTTATGCACATCTCTCATGTATTGTTATGCACCTTTCCATTGGAATCATATGTGCTCACGTTTATCTTGTATTAAAATTGTAATTTGATATAGCATTGATTATGTGTTCCTATTACATTGTACCTGTCAAAATCTCTCTTTTGTGCAGGCACGATATTGTATGTACGGTTCATTTGAAGTTGGTGAAACCAGACGATATTGTATGTACGGTTCATTCAAGAGAAGTTCCGGTTCAGTTTGACTGCTGTCCATCACGCATGTTCGCGTATGGCACGCATTCGGTTACCCTTCTCCACTCACGTTTGACATGCGTTTGGATGTACCCTTCTCCACTTGCGTTTGACATACGTTTGGACGTACCTTTCTCCTTTCGCGTTTGACACATGTTTGGATGACCTTCTCCTCTCGCACTTGACACGCGTTTGGATGACTGTGGTTTCTTGCACAGTCCTTCTCCTTTTGCGTTTGATACGCTAGAAGGTGTTTCGTTTGAGACGTTGGGTGTTCCTAATAGTCGCTTTTAGTCTTTCCTGAGTGAGCCGTAGTTAAGATTGCATAATTTTCTTACATCCCTTCTACATAAGATGTAGTTTGGTTCGTGTTTACTTGCTTATGTACGAGTTTGTTGTAGCATTCCTTTGCATAACATTCGCTTAAAATGTTGTATTTATTTTGCATAAATGCTTCATTACAGTCCTCTTCGCATAATCATAAGTTATGTTCTGCATTGTGCATGTCATTTGCATTTTGCCCCTGCTTGCGGGCTCATCTTTTTAGTATCTTGCCTGTTTGTCAAAGTCTTTGGCCTTGCCAAAAATGGGTCGTCTCTGGGCTTTGACCTTCACTCTCGTCATTTCATGACTTCCGAGTTCTGTCAAAAGGGGGCAACTATAGACACCCCATTTTTAACTGACCTTAAGACTCAGACGTCATCGTCTGTGCACTCGGTGATTGTGCATGTTTGTGCTCGTTTCGAGTTTCTGGAGCCTTCGGTTGAGTGCCTTTTCTCTGGACCTCTTAACTTCCTCCTCTTGGCCTGGTTTTTGGACCATGCCTTGTTGCTTTTGCCTAGAGGGAAACAGAGGCCTGTAGGTCGCTTTTTGTAGCCATAGACTACCTTTCCCTGTCGTAGCCACTTTATGTACCCGTAGACTAGTTTTTGGGGCTTCTGGCTGAGTGCCTCGCCTTGCGAACTCTTGTCTTGCTTCCTTTTTGGTTTGTTTTTGAACCAAACCTTGTTATCCTTTTCCTGGAGGGTGGAACAGGGGTGTAAACCAGTTTCTCCCCCTGTAGACCACTTTTCTTCCCTGCCAGCAACTTTTTGTGGTCGGCCAGCTAGGGTGGGTGGTCTGTGGACCACCTAAGGTGGTCAGCAGCCTACCACCACCTTCCCCTCTCCCTGTAGACCCTCTCTCCCCCTTGCCGACCAGTTTCTTTCCCTGCAGACCAACTTTTCTGGTCGGTCGACTAGTGGGAGTGGTCGGCCGACCACTTTAACTGGTCGGCGACCATCTTGCATTTTCTGCAGATATTTTCCTTGCCAACTGTTGGCCACAGAAGGCATCTTCCATGCACGTGTATGGAGGGATTGCTTCAAGTTTCTAGCTTGTTCAACAAGCTTAAGGCTTGGATTTCTATAAGAGGGAGGCTCTCTCTCCCTTTTCCAGGTTCAGAAAATTAGCTGAGGGCTATACATATCCTTCTATCTCTATATTGCTCCCTCTCTCTCTATATTTGTTCCATTTTGTGCTCAAAAGTGCCATTTCTTCACACTTTTGCACACAAACACCTAGTGAAACACCTTCACACTTGAGCTGAGGTACTTGGAGGTTTGTTTGAAGCTCAAAAGCTTGGCTTTTGCCTCAGAAGTTACTGTTTTGAAGTTGTTCTTCAAGGGTGAGTCTTTAGCCTCTTTAAAGCTTTGTTTTCATTGCTTATTTGGCCTAGTTGTCAACTTTAAAAAGCTTCATTTTTTAGTACTAAAAGTGTTTGTTTGAGGCCTCTTTGGTGTTAGGGGTGGTCTACCCCCCTTTTGTGCCTTATTTTGCCTTGTTTTGATCTATCCTTTTAGGCCTTTGAGGTCATCTTTGTTTGGCCTTTGAGGTCATCTTTGTTTGACCTTTTAACCACTGAAATCCAGTGGATTTCAGTGGTAGAAAGTGTGTTTCGAGGCCCCAACTAGGTGGGGGTGGTCCCCCCCCTTTTTTACCTTGATTGCTTGTGTTGTTGGCTTACCAAGTTAGCATGTTTTTCTACCTTCTTGGGCCCCTATCTTAGCATGTTTCAGGCCTTGTTTTGCCATGATGTAGCTCTGTTTGGGGTTGGTTTGGTTACCTCATGCATGCTTTTTACACTTGTAGTGTAATCTTGCCATTTAGCCTTGTGTACTCAATGCTTTGATCCATCATGCTAGCCTATTTTGGTCCTATCTCAGCATGTTTTTGGTGTTATTTTAGCATGCCTTAGCTATGTTTTGGGTCGGTTCGATTGCCTCTTGCATGCTTCATACCCTTGTAGTGCAATCCTCCCTATAGCCTTAACATGCATCATGCTTTGGACCACCATTTTAGCATGTTTTTGGCTCCACTCCAACAAGCTTTTACTCATGTTTTGCCATGCTTAAGCTCTGTTTTAAGTGTTTTTGGTCATGCATGCCTTGCTTTGTATAGCCATAGTGCAATCTTGCTCACTAGCTTGGTGTTTTGAGTCCACTAACATGCATTGCTTGGGCTATTTGCATGATTTAGCATCATTTGATATATGATTTCAGTGCATGAAATGTGGTCATACTCTCCCATGCTTCACTCTTTCAATGCTTTTGGAAGGTTATGCTTTGTGCCTCAATCATGAGCCAATTGGCATGCATGCTTTCCTAAGCCTTTTGGGCTATCATCTCAGTGATTTTTTGGTCTTATTTTGCCATGCTACAACTCTGTTTTTGGTTGGTTAGAGCATCCCTTATTTGCTTCTTACACTTGTAGTGTAATCATGCTCATTGGCCTTGCATGCATCATGCTTTATGCCTTCCATTCTAGCATGTGTTAGCTCTATTCCATGCATGTTTTGGCATTGTTTTGACCTGCCTTGGGACTGTTTTGAGTCATCTTGGCCCTTTGGGTCTTGATTGATATGGCTATGGTGCAAGTGCCTATGCTAGCCTTAAGCTTTGAGCCTCCTAGCATGCCTCATTTGTGACAAGTGCATGATTTGGCATCATTTGGAATTTAATTTCAGAGTGTATGTCTTCCCTATACTCCCATGTTTATCACTCTTCATTATGTTTGGGAGTTATGCTTTTATGCCTTGTTGATAAGCCATTGCATGAGTATCATCATCTTGCCTTTCATGCTACCATTTCAAAGTGTTTTGGCCACTGTTTTGGCATGCATGAGCTCTGTCTTGGGCTGGTTTGGTTGTTTGAGCATTGCATTGCATAGCCCTTGTGTTGTGTCCTTCACTAGTTTCAATGCGTAAGGACTCTAACTTGCCATGCTCATGTTATTTGCATGTTGTTGCATTGCATTGTGTTTGGAATGTTGTTGCATTGCATTGTGTTTGGATCGGGCGTTAATCCAAACACGAGAAACGAGGGGCGTTTCATACTTGAAGTGATGAAACGCGCCTCATTTCTCGGTCGCCAACCCTCTTGATCAAGCATGATAGAAGTGGAGGCCCTTATGTGTTATTTGTGCATTCATCGACATTGACTCGTGCAAACTTGGCTTCTCGGCCATCGTGCATTGCAATGCATGGTTGGTGGCCTGAGAGTCGAGTACCATACCCCCTTGAGCTTGAGAAATGATAGGGAGGGTGGTTGTGCACACATATCTCGCAAATACACTGCTATGCCCCTTCTTGCTCTCTGCTGCAGCAAAACTGGAGTTTGGCAAATTTTCTGGTCGGCAGACCAGTAAAGGTGGTCGACCGACCACTTTTTCTAGTCTACAACCAGTTTTTCTGGTCTACAGGTGGTCTACAGCCACCTTTTCTGGTCAGCAGCCCACCATGAGGTCCCTGTGTTGGAGAAAAAGCATTCTGGAGATTGGCACAATTTTCAGAGGTCAAGGCAAATGCAAACAGAGGAAATTAAGGGCATGGTAATAGATTTCCGAGCGAAGCCGACTGAGCATGCATATCCCCCTCACTTCCCAAGGCCATTTGTTTAATTTGCTTAGCTAAACTAGTTCATTAGCTCAGTTATTTTGTAATTAATTAGTTAAATGTTTAATTAATTAATTTGGTTTGTACTTAATTAACTTAGAATAGTTAGTTGATTCAATTTGTTTTGTAATAATTAACTAGCTAAGTTAGTTAATTAGTTTTGGTTTGTAATTAATTAGCTTAGCGTAGCTAGTTAGCTTATTATTTGGACCCTCTGTCGAGACGACAAATTTTGTAATAAGGGTGCGTGTGTGTGTGCATGTCTTACAACCCCATTTCTTTCTCCCTTTTACTTATCAGTTTTTGATGGTTAGTTTTAGGGCATGTTTCAATTAGCATACTTATGCTTTGCATGCGTGCATCATTCATTTGTCTTGCATGCACCGGGCTCGGTTCATCATTGTAGACGTCCCCGAACGCTCCGGGGGGATTAACCCCCGTTCTGTTCGTTTGTGGGTCTACTACAGTTCGGACTCAAATTGTCACGGTTCTAAATCTGAACCAAAAAGTCCAACTCTGACAATCGTTTTGAGAAAAAACAGATTTTGAAAAGAAGTGCCAAACATGGACTGCTTTGCCAGATACAGAGTCGCCACCTAAATATTTTTTAAAATAGGAAATTTAGAAAACCCTGACTCGGTGCCGAAGGCCACGTGTCCGTCATCACCAAAGTTGTCTTGGCTCGGGAGCTTGGGTACGATCGGGGAAGGTCAGCTATGAGCACCCCCTCTCGCCCGGTCCGAAGACCGGCCTCTACTAACCATGATATCCATTTTTGAAAACGTTATGTGCTCTTATTCCAGTTATTAGCCTAGAATTACTATGTTATGCACACAGCAAACAAGTATAGACTAGATCGCCTAATTTGGAAATAAGCATTGCATATCCATTTGTTTTGAAAACAGTTTTGAAATTGCTACTCACGAGTAGGCTAAAATACAGATTTCAACGAGTTATTCCAACTCAAACAATCCAACCTTCACCCACAGGCATTCAAGCAGTTATATCACGTAAGCAGCTAGCCTCAAGGTAATCATGCTATTATGGCAACATTCACACGCATGTGGTATGCTAAAGCATAAAAGCTTACCTAGTACTCCCAGCCAAAATAGAAACTAGTTAGTAATCATGCATGATCCTAGTTCATGTTAAAAATGGCTAATGCAACACATGCAAAGATGCAATCTAGACAGGCTCGGCTATCCTAAGCATGGCATGTGAAATGCTACAACTATCACGTATTCAATTTGGAATTGAAAGTACGATGCATTTTGTATGATGTGCCGAGCCCGGTGCATGTGAAACAGATGTATGGATGCACGCATGCATTGCATAAGGTATGCTAATTTTAAATATGCCCTAATCTACCATCATAAGCAGGTAAATAAAAGGGAAGAAAGACGTGGGGTTGGAAGACATACACACACTCACGCACACTTATTACAAATACGCCCTCACACGGAGGGACCAAAAGAATATACAGTCCCAAGTAATACAGTCCAAATACAAAATAAAATATTACAAAACTCTAATTATCAAATTAAAACAAATGTAAAGGAAGGGGGCCTCACCGCCGGATGCGTGGATGATGCATGTTCGAGTCCGGTCTTGCTCGAAACACGTAGTCATAGCACTATTGCCTCTGTTTATCGCCCCGCCTCTCCAAAGACTGCCAAAGCCCTGGAACATGTTCTTTGCACTCTGTAGTATATCATCGGATGGAGAAAATGGCCATCGGCGTTGATAAAAGCCCACCGGTTGCTCAAGAGATCAATCGCCACACACTAATGGCGGGTCGTCATTATATAATGCCAGTTGGAAAACAATTCCTGCAGAAGACAGTTTTGATAAGAATAAAGAGACAGCAAAGCATGACATGGAGTTTTGAGCAAATGTATGCACGACACACTCCCTATTATGCAATGGACTCAAGGGAGCATGACCCTCGACCCTCGGCCACCAATCACAAGATTTCCATGCATGATGGCCAAAGAGTCAAGTGTGCATTTTAATATCAAATGTAATGCACACAAAACATACAAGGGACCCAACCTCAATCATGGTTGATCAAGAGGCAAGGCAATGCACAACAATGCACATGCAACCTAAACATGCAAGCAAACATACAAACATGCAATGCAACTACATGGCACACACAATGCTAACAACATAACATGCACAACGCATTGAAACATGGCATACACAATGCATAATGGACTTACACCAACATGAGTGGACCTCAGCCACACTCACATGAGAGGCCATTAGATGGAAATGAGACAACTCGAAGTGCGTGGACACGTGCACGCAAACCGAGGACCGATCCTAAGGCACGAATGCCACTCTAACAAAGCATGGCAAGGAATGGAATATGGTATGCAAACATGCAAAAATCAGTAGCAAAATCAGGGGCAAAACAGCCCCGAAACCCAGTAAAATGAAACCCGATGCACGGAATGACCTCGAAACATGGATTTTGGTGCATGAAATGGCCTATGACTATACAATGCATACATAATTTGAACATGACATGAGAATACAGAAGCAAGGCAGCCCCGAGACAAGCATTTTTACAGTACAAAGCATGGTCAAACAGCAAGCACAAGTAGGGCTAAAATGGCATACAAAAATGGCTCTGCAAAGGAGGTAATGAAGCAAGTGGTAGATGCAAAGCCCAAACACAAAAATGCCCTTCTACAACACTGAAGAGGGACCAAAAATATGACTATTTACAGTATATGACAAGCCCCAAATCAGTATAAAAACATGCTCAAAATGCAATGCAAGATTAAGGCCACAAGGGAGCTATAACATGAAGTATACAAAAAATGCATCAAACAGCCAAAGACCCTCAATGAAACATGACAAGGGGGTCAAAATATGACCCTTTTCAGTTCTGCTCAGGGTCGAAAAACAGAAGTTCAATGAGCTAATGAATCATGCAAAAATGGGGACCAAAGAGGGGTACAATGGCAAGTGATATATGAAGAAGGGCTCAAAATAAGCCTCTTTACAGTTTACATCGAAGCTCAAAAATACTTGTAAATAAGGCTAACCAATGAAGCTAAAAAATGCAAGTTTAAGGGAAATGGGTGTTTACCCTTGAAGAGCAGCAAACCAGCAGCCCTTGGTCCAAGTTTCTGAGCTTCTAACCTCTGCAAATGGCCTCCAAAGTGCTGGAATGGAGGATGGAGGTGTTGTGCTAGGTGTTGTAGGGCAAATGGTGAAAGAACAAAGGTGTTTGGAGGCTTGGATAAGATAGATATAGAGGGTGTATGTATGTATATCAAATATATACCTCTTCTCTCTGGTTTTTTTTGCTCAAAACCACCAACCTCTAACAATGGAGGAGGAGAGCTCTTTATATAAGCAAAGGCAAAGGCTCCAAGCTTCTCCAAGAAGCTAAATGAAAGGGGCAAATGGTGCAAATGGCTCAATGCTTCTTGGAGAAGCCAAAACAGTTGGCCAAGCTTCTCCAAGAAGCTTGGCCAAAGGGTTCAAGCTTCTAGAAGCAAAAGGGGGTCAAAGGCTCAAAAGAGTGCAAAATGGCCACATATATGCATGAGGGGTCGGGTCTGTGCATCCCACCGCAGCCTAGCATGCACCATGTCTGCAAGAGTCAAAAGGTCAAATCGCCAAGAAAAGGGTCATCGCCAAATAAATTGCCGGTCGGCACAATATATTGCCGACCTGCAATTTATACTGGCCGGTCGGATAAATAGAGTGCCGATGGTGGCCGATGAGGTCAAAAAAGTGCCAGTGGGTGCAGATTGAAGCCCCGGAAGTTAGATTTCCAATGGCGCAAACCTTGCATTAAAATTCCTCCTGTGGAAAAAGTTATGCTCTTTTTGGTGAAGCCGCGCAGATTCGATCCAACCGGACTGATCCCCTATTTCAACCAACCATATCTCCCCCACCCGGACTTGGATTTGAGAGATTCTTGAGTGAAAAATGAAGCCCCGGAAGTCTTCTTTTCAACGATGGTGGCCTCATAGCTCAACTCCAAGTGCATAGACAGATGAGCTTGATTTAGCAATGACCGCTCGTCTTTCTCCTACACGGATTCATGCTAAACTTCTCCCAAACTAGTTTTCTCCCCTCTTCTCCTCTTTTCTTCAACTTCAAACCCCTAAGTAAGGTGTTTTGAAAGATTTTTCAAATATTTCATCTCTCTTTCATTCATCTCCACTTTGTCCTTGCTCGGTTTACCAAAAAGCGCAACATTTACCGAAATGCGAGCGTCGGAACATCGTGGGAATTTTATTTCAAAAATGTTTTGAAAGAGAGGGTTTTAAGGTCTAAAAACCATCCAAAATAATTTTGGTCCGCAATGGGGTGTGAAGTTGAGATTTGTCTCTCTCCTTGCCGAAGAAACCGGACCTTTGCCCTGCACATCTTTCTCCACCAAGAAAACCATCAGTAACGCCCAAGTCTTGAGGGCAGTCAAAAATGGGGTGTCTACAGTTGCCCCTCTTTGACAGAACTCGGAAGTCATAACAATGACGTGAGTGAATGTCAAAGCCCAGAGACGACCCATTTTTGACAAGGCCGAAGACTTGGGCAAACAAAATATAGATGCAGTTGGTTGAACCCGTAGGCTGCCTACGTATCCCTTTGCAAGGAATCAAACTAGCGTAGTTCAGGGGCAGGATGCAAAGTGATGCACAATGCAAGTGCATAACTTATGATCATGCAAAGGATGCTGTGATGAAGCAATTATGCAAAAATAAATGCAACATTTTAAGCGAATGCTATGCAAGCGAGCAAACGTGAACCAACCTACATCTCATGCAGAAAGGATGTAAGAGAATTATGCAATTCTCACGAACATGTGCGTTAGATACACAAAAGTGAACGAAGTGTGATAGATACACTAAGTGGACAAACATGTGTGATGGATACACCAAAGCGAAGCGAGTGTGATGGATACACTATATGAAGCAAAACGTGATGGTTACACAAGGTGAGCACAGTGTGATGGATACACTGTATGAAGCAAAGTGTGATGGATACACAAGATGAGTATAGCGTGATAGATGCACAAAGAGAAAGTGTGTGATTGATACACAAAGCGAGCGTGTGATTGATACACAAAGCGAAAGTGTGATTGATACACAAAGCGAAACGAGTGTGATGGATACACTATATGAACGAAGTGTGATTGATACACTAAATGAATGAAGTGAGCAAAGCGTGATGGACACACAAAAGGCAAACATAAAGTGTGATAGATGCACTAAGTGAACAAGTGTGATGGATACACAATAGGTGAACGCAAAGTGTGATCGATGCACTTAGTGAACAAGGTATGATTGATATACTAAATGTGAACACGAAGTGTGATAGATGTACTTAGTGAACAAGTATGATGGATATACTGAATGCGAACACGAAGTGTGATAGATGCACTTAGTGAACAAGTATGATTGATATACTAAATGTGAACACGAAGCGTGATAGATGCACTTAGTGAACAAGTATGATTGATATACTAAAGGTGAACACAAAGTGTGATAGATGCACTTAGTGAACAAGTATGATTGATATACTAAAGGTGAACACAAAGTGTGATAGATGCACTTAGTGAACAAGTATGATTGATATACTAAATATGAACACGAAGTGTGATAGATGCACTTAGTGAACAAGTATGATTGATATACTAAAGGTGAACACAAAGTGTGATAGATACACTTAGTGAACAAGTATGATTGATATACTAAATGTGAACACGAAGTGTGATAGATGCACTTAGTGAACAAGTATGATGGATATACTAAATGTGAACACGAAGTGTGATAGATGCACTTAGTGAACAAGTATGATGGATATACTAGAGGTGAACACAAAGTGTGATAGATGCACTTAGTGAACAAAGTATGATGGATATACAAAAAGTGAACACTTGTGATAGATGCACTTTCGATGAGCAGTATGATGGATATACTGAATGTGAACACGAAGTGTGATAGATGCACTTAGTGAACAAGCATGATAGATATACTAAATCAATGAAGTGTGATACAGAAAACGAGAATGTGTGTGATAGATGCACAAAATAAGTGAAGTGTGATTGATACACTGAGTGAGAGTGTAATAGATACACAAAAGTGAATATGTGCGTGATAGATACACAAAGCGAAAATGTGGGTGGTAGATACACTAAGTGAAGAGAGTGTGATTGATACACTAAATAAACATGTGACAGATACATGAGGCAAACAGAGTGAATGAGGTGTGATGGATACACTAAAGTAACATGTGATATGAAGAGAAGAATGGTGTGATAGATACACAAAGTGAATGAAGTGTGATTGATACACTAAGGCAAATAAAGTGTGTCAGATACACTGAGTGAATGAAGTGTGATTGATACACTAAGTGAATGAAGTGTAATTGATACACTAAGGCAAATAAGGTGTGTTAGATACACTGAGTGAATAAAGTGTGATTGATACACTAAGGGAATGAGGTGTGATTGATACACTATTCTGGCTTGAAGCAGACTTGATCTTGAGCTTGAGGTAGAGGTACACTCATACTTCGGAGCATTGGCAAGGCTTGAAGAGGTACACACGGGATGTAGTCTCTAACTTCATCAAGTTGAAACGAACTCGATACCAAGTTTTCCTCTTTTGCTTTTGCTGCATCCAAACCATTATAGCTTCAGATAGGTCCTGCTCTATTATTCTCACATGACTGGGGTTGAACCTGCGGTTTTATGAAAGAACAAATATTGTTTTGCACAAATGTGGAGAATGGCACAACACTCGAGCACCAAATGATTTTTTGAAATTGACGGTGAGAATAAGTTCTCGACCGGTATTGAGCCCACGACTAAACACACAAGACACCACGACTCAACAACGGAAAACAAAAGGTAAACAACCTAAACACATCTATTGACACTGAAACGACTCAAAACAAGAATCAAGACAAACAAAAACAAAACACAAGACTCAAATGTGCACAGGAGCCTGTTTCACGGGTATTATTTCCCACCCTTTCTCATTTGTGATTCTCACATCACTCGCCCTCAAGCTCGCTTTTTCAAAAAGCCATTTTCCTCACTTTTTCTCTCACAAGACATCTCTCTATTCTTCAATCTCTCATTTTTCATCCCTCCCCGAGTGGTTGGTGGATAGACAAGAAGTTGCGGGCTCTTGCCCCTAGCATTCTGCCAGATTCTTTTCTTCCGCACACAGTTGAACTTTCCCACAGAGGGGTTGCCACAACCGGGTGTGTAGCAAATCAGAATTGACATTGGTCGACGATGCTCGCTAGGGAGTTTGGACGTGGTTAGATCTGGCCAGATGAGGAAGTGGAACATCTGATCCATTCCATTGCGGCTTCGACTTGGCTTGATACCTCGTTGCTGTTCGGAGGATGAGAGAGCTTTCAGATTTTGTTGTTGACTTCATTGTGCCCTTTCCGCAAGTATGTCAAGACGGAAAAGACAGGAAGCCTGACTCAACTGTGCCCCTAGTTCATCATTTTGACCATTTTTTTTATTTTGCTTTCTACTAAAACAATTTTGACCAACATGAGAGTTAGATTAATCATGCTTGTTCGATTTTCTGATTTAAAATCATGCAAGTCAGGCTATGAGCACTGAAAATTTTTCTTTTTTGGGTCCAAGAAAGCGGTCCAGTTTTGGAAAAATGGAATAATTTTCTAGAGAAAATCACCAACCTCAAAGAAAATTCCCAAAAATCATTTTGCAACCACATCGCCAACGAGCGAGAACCCACTCGAGATGCGCAACCTCGATTCAAAGGAAAATTGCCCTTGCTTGAGGGAGCATGGCAACGGAAAGTTGTCCCTTGTTTGAATGGCACCGCGGCGCATTGAATGGCAACGGAAAGCTACCCCTTGTTTGAATGGCACCGCGGCGCATTGAATGGCAACGGAAAGCTACCCCTTGTTTGAATGGCACCACAGTGTATTGAACGGCAACGGAAAGTTGCCCCTTGTATGAATGGCACCGCGGCGCATTGTGATCAGTCCTCAGAGCGATGATTACAACCGAACTCTCGGATACAGAGAAGGCAAGGATGGTCAAAACCATTACATGGACATAGTCGAATTTGAAGTGTTTGTGGCTGGACTTCAAAGTGAAGTTGCCTACGTATCCCAAACATGGGAATCAAGCCTTACGTAGTTCGGGGTTAAGGTACACTCGAGTATTAACCTCTCCTTTTTAGGCTCTAACTTTTGCCATATGCTGCTGTGTTTTCAACCTTATAGCTTTGTTTTTCTTTTCTTTTCATTTCTCCTTTTTTCATCTTTTCTTTTCTTTTCTTTTCTTTTCTTTTTTTGCATTTTTATTTTTTTCTTTTTTTTTCTTTTTCTTCTTTTTTCTTTTTTGTTCTTTTTTCTTCTTTTTCTTGCTCTAACTTTTGCCTGGGTCGCCCTTCCGGGTTTTCGGCCCAGCGAGCCACTCAAAGGGTAAAAGTGTAGCTTGGTCCATGCCAAATGGTTGTAGGGTTTTGAAGCCATTCAGATCCGTGAGAGTGGTCACGATTTGCAAGAGGACTCATCTTCTGCCTGCACATCTGACATCTTTGCCCCTTAGTTCGAAGGGTACTTCTATTCTAGCTTTGCAAGCTTCTTCTGATCTTCTTAATCTGTTTGGTGCCTCTTGTTCGAGGGTCAAGTTTACATCCGCCACACAAAGCCTCACATTGTAGTTGACTGCTGAACCTTCAATTCAAGTTCAAGGTTTGGAAGCAAAGGGGTTGAGTCTCGAGGCTGAGAGTGACCCTAGGCTGCACAATCTCGAGAGCGATTCCACACAGGTCTTCGTAGGACCGTGCAAAACATTTTGTTTTTGAAAGTTTTTAAGAAAGCGACAATCGCTACAATCGTCATAAGACAAAGATGGAGCCAATCTGGATCAAGCCAGGATCCTTCTCAATACTCACACTAACAAGCATGATCTCAATCATTAAGGGCTTAGCACACCTCTCTTTCTCTCAGTTGATCAAAGTTTTGCAAATCCCGAGGAATTCCTTCCTCTTCGTTTTTATCACAATGTTTCGAAAAAAATAGTTTTGGAAAACTTAGGTCAATGCAATGAATTCAAGGCACAGAAAAGAGATAGCTTCTAGTCAAATACTGCCATCTCATTTAGAATTTCGCACAACCGCACATGGCAGGCTGTATAAACACAAGAGCGTGAAAATCACTGTTGTTCCATTCAGATCTATTGGCATAACTGGCTCTAAGGCAAAAACAGACTCGAAAGGAAGCAAAAAGACAAACACAAAACAAACCAAGTGATGTCCGAGGTAACACCCCAATCACTGACTTAACAAAACAGATCGACTCGATACAACAAGACAGACCCGACTAACTCAGTATGAAAAGACTGACTCAATAGAAAATGACAGGACTGACCCAATACCCAAGTCAGAAAGTACAAAACTAGCATTCGCAAATGCTCAAAGCAGTGCGTACCAAACGCCACATCCGGAGTAAATTGAGTGCCGCTTGCAGGTGGTTCATCCCCTGATCACATATTCGTACTATCCCCCAAGTTTACTGATCCAGTGGTGATAGACTTTACTGAGCTGGTGCGGCGATGACCTTATTGTCAAACAAATCTTGTACATCATGGCGCAGACGAAAGCAGCTATCGGTCTCATGACCGGTTTGTTGATGGTACGCACAATACTTAGTATGGTCATGCTTTGGAGGGAGAGGATCAGGTAGAGGCCGTTGTTCCAATGGTTTCAGATGTCCTTTCTGGATTAGGACCTCTAAAGCCTTTGACAAAGGCATATAAAGTAGGGTGAAAACCCTCTTGACTCGGGGTGGATATTTGGTTTTCTGTGAGCTACTTCCAGACACACCGGTGAATGGGGTAGCTATTTTTGATGTGGTGGTGGTGACCATGCCCACTTCAGACGATCTTGCAACTGCATCACCACTGGTGGTCGCATTCGAACTGCGGGAAAACGTCCGCCTAGGCTGCTCCTTCTCCTGGTCAATAAGGCCCTGCTTTATAGCGTCCTCGATTTGTACCCCAATCTCATGGAGGTTTGCAAAGGTGGGTAGGGGGAGGACGATCATCTTCTGCGTCAGCCCGGGTTTGAGATTGCGCACAATCATCCGTATCTGGTCCTTGTCGATCGGCCTGGTGGTCATCGAAGAAGCTTTGGCCCTCCAACGGGTTACAAAGTCAGAGAAGCCCTCTTTCTGCTCTTTCCTGGTTGTCTCAAGATCATGAGTTGTGATCTCGATCTGGGTATTGTATGAATATTGTATGACGAAGGCCTCGGCCATCTCTTCCCAACTTCGTTTCATTGAGTCCTCTAATTTGGCTTACCAGATGGCCGCGATACCTGACAGGGTCCTGCCAAAAAGGGAGAGCTTTTGTAATCTTGTCAAGCCCATCGGGCGCAGAACATCTGAAAACAAACTCAAGTGGACCATGGGATCTCCCGATCCGTCAAAACGGTCGAAGTGAGGCATCTTGAAACGATCTAGCAACGTCACAAATTGCCAAGATATCCATCTTCAATTTCGGGGATGGACTTTACCCCTTGGGATTTCTTAAACATCTTCTCAAGTTTGCTTAATTTCACGTCAGGGTCGATTCGAACCTCGGCGGAGAGTCCGCATTGGTAGGTGTTTGATAGTCGGTAAGATTGGGCGAGCTCGCTGGAATGTCCGTGATCTTCTCGACATTTACGCTCCTGTGTGCCGGAGCTCCCGCCGGGAGGAACTTATTGTGAAGCAGCGCGCCGCTTTTGCTGTACCGTGATGAGTTCAAATTGTCGAGCTATGATTGCGCCGCTTGGAGAATTCCGCTTGGATGCCGCCTTGTCGCATGAGTTTCATAGTTTCCTACATCGACGAGATCATTGCCTCCACCGACGATTCTCATGATCCATCCGATCGACCGGTATATCTATCTCGTGATAAGAATCGAGTCCTCACCGACCGCTTCACCGGGGTGGATAAGGGCCATCGATCGTAATCGTTGAACTGGTGATCTGCGATCGCCTTCTCTAGCCCTCGACACTTGAATCGAAGTCTCTGACTTGACAAAGTCTATCAGCACAAATCCAATGTACCCGGGGGATAGTGGAGCCTTCTGAAGCTATAGTTCTAGGACTACCCTAGCAAAAGAGAAAACAGACAGCATCTCAGCTCAACTTCACTGGAACGGATACGAGCAAAGCTGAACAACTGTATTCTATTACTGATCACTGTTTCCCGAAATCATTGCCCCAAATCTGAATCTGATACCCGCAGATATAACTGTTTCTTAAAATATCGATATCAAAGTGCCCGCAGTCGGATACCTGCATCAAGAACCGGTATATGCATTCTCATAGAGATACACTCTAAAAGCACATAGCAAGTAAATGAGAGCCAATACACCCCTATGTTGGGGTAGGGTTTCGCCCTATTTTGTTAGAGCTAGGGTTTCACCACGCACGCAACGTTTCAAACAACCTATATTTCCGTAAGCAACCGCCCTAGTTTGGAATGGTCACTATGGATTTCGATATGCACTAGGTCGAATGGTCAGGGTGCCTCAGAAAATCGGGTTTGTGTTCTACATCGGCAGAGCCCGAACCGATCAAATTTTATGGTCATGCCTTGACAAGACAAAGCCTCCCAAGAACCGCCAGAATAGCAGATGGCCAACACGTGTCCTAGGCGCACCAATGCACATGTAATGCAAAGAAACACATATGTGTAGTCAAAACAGATATCATGAGTTCGAGTCAAGTTTCTAAATCCTCAACAGAGTCGCCAGAAATCAGACGCCCTCGAACGCCCGGGATGAACCCCTGCTCGTTTGCTTAGGGTCTACTAAGGGGATCAATTGTCACGTTCTAAATCTGAACCAAAGAGTCCAACTCGCAAATCATTTTGAGAAAAAGATTTTGAAAAGAAGTGCCAAACATGGATCGCTTAGACATGAGTCACCACCCAAATATTTTTAAAATGGGAAATTTAGAAACCCCGACTGCGTCAAGGCCACGTGTCCGCTATCACCAAAGTTGTCTTGGCTCGAGCTTGGTACGACGGGAAGGTCACCATGAGCACTCCTCTCGCCATTCAAGACCTACTTACTAACCATGATATCCATTTTTGAAAATGTTATGTGCTCTTATTCCAGTTATTAGCCTAGAATTACTATGTTATGCGCACAGCAAACAAGTATAGACTAGATTGCCTAATTTGGAAATAAGCATTGCATATCCGTTTGTTTTGAAAACAGTTTTGAAATTGCTACTCGCGAGTAGGCTAAAATACAGATTTCAACGAGTTATTCCAACTCAAACAATCCAACCTTCACCCACATGCATTCAAGCGCTTATATCACGTGAGCAAATTAGCCTCATGGTAATCATGCTATTATGGCAACATTCACACGATGCGGTATGCTAAAGCATAAAAGCTACCTAGTACTCCTGTACCAAAAAAGAAACTAGTTAGTAATCATACATGATCCTAGTTCATGTTAAAAATGGCTAATGCAACACATGCAAAGATGCAATCTAAACAGGCTCGGCTATCTTAAGCATGGCATGTGAAATGCTACAACTATCACGTATTCAATTTGGAATTGAAAGTACGATGCATTTTGTATGATGTGCCGAGCCCGGTGCATGTGAAACAGATGTAAGGATGCACGCATGCATTGCATAAGGTATGCTAATTTTAAATATGCCCTAATCTACCATCATAAGTAGGTAAATAAAAGGGAAGAAAGACGTGGGGTTGGAAGACATACACACACTCACGCACACTTATTACAAATACGCCCTCACACGGAGGGACCAAAAGAATATACAGTCCCAAATAGTACAGTCCAAATACAAAATAAATTATTACAAAACTTCTAATTAACAAATTAAAACAAATGTAAAAGGAAGGGGCCTCACCGCTTCGGATGCGTGGATGATGCATGTTCGAGTCCGTCTTGCCCGAAACCCGTAGTCATAGCACTATTGCCTCTATTTTACCGCCTTGCCTCCAAAGATCGCCAAAGCCCCGAACATGTTCTTTACACTCAGAGAATATCATCGGCTGGAGAAAAGGCCATCGGCCTTGATAAACGCCCACCGCTTTCATGCGAGATCACGGGCCACACACTAATGGCTTCGGCATTATATATTGCCACCGGCAAACAATTCCTCAGAAGACGCTGACAAAGAATAAAGACAAAGGCAGCATGACATGGAGTTTTGAGAAATGTATGCACGGACACACTCTATCATGCAATGGACTCAAGGAGCATGACCTCGACCCTGCCAATTAATCGCAAGATTTCCATGCATGATGGCCAAAGAGTCAAGTGTGCATTTTAATATCAAATGTAATGCACACAAAACATACTAGGGACCCAACCTCAATCATGGTTGATCAAGAGGCAAGGCAATGCACAACAATGAACATGCAACCTAAACATGCAAGCAAACATACAAACATGCAATGCAACTACATGGCATATACAATGCTAACAACATAACATGCACAACACATTGAAACATGGCATACACAATGCATAATGGACTTACACCAACATGAGTGGACCTGAGCCACACTCACATGAGAGGCCATTAGATGGAAATGAGACAACTCGAAGTGCGTGCACACGTGCACGCAAACCGAGGACCGATCCTAAGGCACAAATGCCACTCTAACAAAGCATGGCAAGGCATGGAATATGGTATGCAAACATGAAAAAATTAGTAGCAAAATGCGGGGCGAAACAGCCCAGAAACCCGGTAAAATGAAACTCGATGCACGGAATGACCTCGAAACATGGATTTTGGTGGATGAAATGTCCTATGACTATACATTGCATACATAATTTGAACATGAAATGAGAATAAAGAAGCAACAAAGTCCCAAGACAAGCATTTTTGAAGTACAAAGCATGGTCAAACAGCAAGCACAAGTAGGGCTAAAATGGCATACAAAAATGGCTCCGCAAAGGAGGTAATGAAGCAAGTGGTAGATTCAAAGCCCAAACAGAAAAAGACCCTTCTACAACACTGAAGAGGGACCAAAAATATGACTATTTACAGTAGATGAAAAGCCCCAAATCAGTATACAAACATGCTCAAAATGCAATGCAAGATTAAGGCCACAAAGGGGCTATAACATGAAGTATACAAAAAATGCATCAAACAGCCAAAGACCCTCAATGAAACATGAAAACGGGGTCAAAATATGACCCTTTTCAGTTCTTCTCAGGGTCGAAAAACAGAAGTTCAATGAGCTAATGAATCATACAAAAAATGGGGACCAAAGAGGGGTACAATGGCAAGTGGTACATGGAGGTCTCAATGTTGGAGCCCTTATTCAATGTTGAAGAAGGTTCAAAATAAGCCTCTTTACGCTTACATCGAAGCTCAAAAATACTTGTAAATAAGGCTAACCAATGAAGCTAAAAATGCAAGTTTAAGGGAAATGGGTGTTTACCCTTGAAGAGCAAAGAAACCAGCTCTTGGTCCAAGTTTCTAAGCTTCTAACCTCGCAAATGGCCTCCGAAGTGCTAGAATGGAGGATGGAGGTGTTGTGCTAGGTGTTGTAGGGCAAATGGTGCAAGAACAAAGGTGTTTGGAGGCTTGGATAAGATAGATATAGAGGGTGTATGTATGTATATCAGATATATACCTCTTCTCTCTAGTTTTTTTTTTCTCAAAACCACCAACCTCTAACAATAAAGGAGGAGAGCTCTTTATAAAAGCAAAGAGAAAGGCTCCAAGCCTTTCTAAGAAGCTAAATGAAAGGGGCAAATGGTGCAATGGCTCAAGGCTTCTTGGAGAAGCTAAAATAATTAAAGCTTCTCCAAGAAGCTTGGCCAAAGGGTTCAAGCTTCTAGAAGCAAAAGGGGTCAAAGGCTCAAAAGGGTGCAAATGGCCACATATATGCATGAGGGAATGGGTCTCAGGCATCCCACCGCTGGCATGCACCATGTCCGGAAGAGTCAAAAGGGTCAAATCGCCAAGAAAGGGTCATCGGCCAAATAATTGCCTGGCCTAAGACAATATATTGCCGACCTGCAATTTATACTGGCCGGTCGGATAAATAGAGTGCCGATGGTGGCCGATGAGGTCAAAAAAATGCCAGTGGGTGTCCAGATTGAAGCCCCAGAAGTTAGATTTCCAATGGCGCAAACCTTGCATTAAAATTCCTCCTGTGGAAAAAGTTATGCTCTTTTTGGTGAAGCCGCGCAGATTCGATCCAACCGGACTGATCTCCTATTTCAACCAACCATATCTCCCCCACCCGGACTTGGATTTGAGAGATTCTTGAGTGCAAAATGAAGCCCCGGAAGTCTTCTTTTCAACAATGGTGGCCTCATAGCTCAACTCCAAGTGTATAGACAGATGAGCTTGATTTAGCAATGACCGCTCGTCTTTCTCCTACACGGATTCATGCTGAACTTCTCCCAAACTAGTTTTCTCCCCTCTTCTCCTCTTTTCTTCAACTTCAAACCCCTAAGTAAGGTGTTTTGAAAGATTTTTCAAAGATTTCATCTCTCTTTCATTCATCTCCACTTTGTCCTTGCTCGGTTTACCGAAAAGCGTAACATTTACCGAAATGCGAGCGTCGGAACATCGTGGGAATTTTATTTCAAAAATGTTTTGAAAGAGAGGGTTTTAAGGTCTAAAAAACCATCCAAAATAATTTTGGTCCGTAATGGGGTGTGAAGTTGAGATTTGTCTCTCTCCTTGCCGAAGAAACCGGACCTTTGCCCTGCACATCTTTCTCTACCAAGAAAACCATCAGTAATGCCCAAGTCTTGAGGGCAGTCAAAAATGGGGTGTCTACAATCATTCAAATCGCATCCTATTTTAATACACTTACTTGAATACATGTTTCAAAACATGTTATCAAGTGTTGCATTCATATGCCATCTTAGATAGTCGAGCCTACTTAGTTGCATTTTGCATGTGTTGCATTAGGCATTGCTGACATAGCTAGATCATGCATGATTACTAACTAGCTTTTTGTTTTGGCTTGATGTACACTGAGTGTTTATGCTTTAGCATCCTTGCATGCGTAAGGATCGCCATGTTTAGCATGCTTGCCATGAGGCTAATCGCTAAGTGATTAATCGCATGAATACCGTGGATGAAGGCTTCATTGCTTGAATTGGAACAATTCATCAAAATGTGAGTTTTAAGCCCACTTGAAGTGGCAAATCATCATATTTTAAGCCCACTTGAGGGTGGCAACCGCTTTTAGCCTACTTGCAAGTAGCAACTTCAAACCATTTTCAAAAAAAACATGAGATGTTTTGTTCCAATCCGCATGATTGAGTCTATGCTTGTATTCACGCATCACATAGTAAGGTTAGCTAATAACCCTAATAAGAACGCATGTGTTTTCAAAAACAACGATCATAAAGTTAGTAGAGGCCGATCTTTGATCAGTTAGTGGGGGTGCTCATTTCAGACCTTTCCTCTCGCACTCCAAGTTCCCGAGTCGAGGTAACTTTGGTGATGCCGGACATATGGCCTTAGGCACGAGTCAGGGTTTCCTGAATTTCCCAAAACAAAATATTTAGGTGGCGACCCTGAAATGCAAAGCAATCTATGTTTGGCACTTTTTGATTCAAAATTGATTTTTCAAAACCAATTGGGATTTGGACTCTTTGGTGATTTATTAGCCTTACATTGCACTTTGTGAGATTAGATTCGTAATCGTGACAGAGTCCTAACCGTAGTAGCTAGAACCCACATACGCCACGTGAGCGAAGTTCAGCAGCCTACAATCAGAAACTAAAGGCAAAAGCATACCTCAATCCCATGAGCGGAGTAATCGCCTCCGCTCCATCGGCGGGCCAATAATCGCCTAGAGAAGGTCATCAACAGATGCCTGGGTACCGTAAAAGGAAAAGCATTTGAGAATAGTAAATGTAAATAACAGTGGAGCTTAATATCTGCTGCTCAATAAGGCCGAATATCCGGATGAAGACAACCAGAAGGAGAATGTATTCGGCCCGATCTAGTCCTACGACTATAAAGCCGAATATTATAATCGCATTTTAACCAACCTAACAAAGGCCTAATAAATAAACGCGTAATGGACCAAAGGTGGGCCCAAAAACATAAGGCCTAAGAGAAAAGATATAAATAGAGAACATCACCAAGGAGAGGTATGTGAGAACTAATACGCTTAACTTTAAATCCAAGCAACCAAGAGAGTATATCGACTTGTCCGCCGGAGTGCTAATTTCGCACCCCGACCGAGTGTTCATTCCTTTTCAGGTGGCTAGAAGAGGATCACGTGCGTCCCATGGGACCCAAAGAGTATTTCCAACCCACTTCCCCACAATTGGCGCCGGCTGTGGGAATACTCAACTACATCCATGGCGGGCATAACAGAAGACCCTCTGATAGCCACTAACAAAACCACACAGAGAGATGACCTCACTCCAATAAACATGCTTGGACCGGAGACTATCGCCAAGAAGACGTGCCTTGAACTTCAACTCACTTGCCCAAAACTCACCTCGACTTCAAAGACATTAGACAATGCAAGCGATCATGGAACAGGAAGCAAAACAAACAGAGGCTAGAAAACATGATTGCTAAGAACGAAGGCTCCGTCAGATTTGGCCCCGAAGTAGCAAAATCCAAGCAAGTCAGATGCCAAGATCCCGCGACCTCTAAGAGAGAAAGTGGTCGACAACCTCGAAGTTCAAGACAAGAAAATGATGTGATTCTAACTCATTATCCCCAAACCCAAAAGGAAGGGACGAGTTAAAACCACCAACTTTTCTCAAGAGAGTCCGCTGCGGCACGCCTATAAGCTTAAGGCAAAATGGTTCAGCGAAGAGGACCAAAGATAATCCCTTTGTGCGACGGATCGCAAAGGCAAGATTACCCAAAATTTTAAAGCCCCATCGCTCACCCCTGCATTTACGAGAAATTAGACCCCATTAATCACATCCGACATTACAAGCAAGCTATGACGCTGTACGCGGACGACGGCCCTCATATGTCAATATTTCCAAGTAGTTTGGAACCGCTCGTTCGATGGTATTACAAATTGAACCCAGATCGACAAGAGCTTTATCAACTCCAAAAATCCTTCAGTAAGCAAGGTTCATCACCAATGAGATCCAAAGCAGGCCGATTCTCTCGGGCAATGCAACCAAATAGGAAAACATTACTGCGATTCGACGCTATTGATTTAATCTTATGGATGATGCTTGAACGACTCCATGGCCATCAACGCTTTTAAAATGGGGTTGCATCCCGACAGTGCCCTCCGCAGCCTTGACTTAAAGGCCCCCAAAAACCTAGTCGTTGATGAAGAAAGTCAAGGAATATTGGAAAGTTGAAGATGACACACTGCGGGTCAAAGCCGGGCACCAGGCCATCTAGGCGGCCCCATCTGAAATTATTTAGCCAATAAGTTCTGTACCATCACGGAGCCCTGAACCATGGGGCCGTCTAAACAAGACAAGAAAAATTCGCGCCGATCAAATGACCAATGCTCCCACCGAGCTAATGAACAACTTCAAGTGGATAACAAGTGTGCAAGGCGATGGCCAAGAAATATACTTGAGTCATTGGAGCCGACAAGACGGCATGACTAAAATTCAACATCTATCGTTCTTCAAGTGGGCAGACAGATGGTGGGACCTCCGACACAAGGAGACGAGATAGGCGGTAATATCACAAAGATCACGGCCATGACACCAACAATTGTTATGCTTCAAAAGACCACCTTTAGGAGTTGGTACAAGGCGGTCGGCCCAAAGAACATGTCCAAAAGAATAACCCAACCAAAACAGCTGTTCTAAGGCAGATTCACCGCCGACGTAATCCATATGATATACAACCGCCGACACTTCGCCATATATTCAATTCACCACATCCTCGGTCTCCAAAAGCAAATCACACCAGAAAACGGCCCTATGAAGTCTCGGTATTACCTTCGACGATTCTCGATTTGATTGCGTAACACTCCCCACATTGATCCATTGGTCATTGAACTACGCTGCGAACCGATTCACCATTGAACGCTTTCATAGACTAGGAGTACTTCGGAGGTTATGTATTACAAGACCTTCATCAAACTTGGGCTCACCGAAGCCTGACTATCTCCGGCCCCTATCCGTTATTTGGCTTCAATGCTAATCCGCATTATCCGCTGGAAAAGATCACACTACCGCTTGAGTGGGCTCCTAACAAAGGATGTAGAATTTCGGTTGTGAAGCTTCCTTCATCGTATAATCTCATCATAGGACTAACTTAACTACAATGCAAAGCCGTGCCAAGCACCTATCATCAACTACTCGCTTCCCTACTAAACGCAAGATTGAACAAACTGCGGGTTCTTAAATCACCCAAGCTTGTTACCTCCTTGCCGCAAAGACTCCACGAGAGCCGGAAGTGAATTTATTGAGGTGTCGGATCGCAAGAGCCTCGACGATGTTGGACGGCTCCCAACCTAAAAAGGCCACTAAGCCTCGGATTGAGTTGAAATTGATGAGGATCCCGACAGTTCTTCATGGTCGGCGCCCTTGAGTAAAACCGACAGCAAAGCAGCCTAATTACCTTCTTACTCAAAGAATCCGAGGTATTCGCATGGTCACCGTGATGAAATGCCAAGGGTAGATCCATCTGCTTTCAAAGACCGCTTAAATATCGACCCCAAATGCAAGCCGATTATTCGTAAAAAGTCGGTTAGTCAGAGAACACACCGCTTTGTTGAAGAAGTTGACCGCTTGCTTGATGCGGGCAATCCCGAAGTGACATATCCTATATGGTTGTCGAATTGTGGTGGTAAAGAAGAAAATAGGACATAGCGAGTCCGGTGGACTTCACTGATTTAAATAAAGCTTGCCCCAATGATTGTTTTCTCTCCCTGCACTGACCCACTAGTTCACGCCACGGCCCGCCATCAATGTATAAGCTTCCTCGATGCCTACAGAGGTTACCATCAAATCGCCATGCATCCAGAGGACCAAGACAAAACTATATTCCTCACCCCAAGAGGAACCTATTGCTATAAAGTTATGCCGTTTAGGCTGAAGAATGCGGAGGCAACGTACCAAAGACTAGTCAACGCCATGTTCAAGGAGCAACTCGCCAAACTATGGAAGTGTACATTGACGATATGGTGGTCAAGTCTAAAGAAGAGCAAACTCATCTAGCCGATCCGAAGAGACATTCAAGATTTTACGCAAGTACAAAATGAAGCTAAACGCCTAAGTGTGCATTTGGGATCTGGATCCGCAAATTCTTGGCTACATTGTCAACCACCGAGGAATCAAAGCCAACCCGAGGTAAATCACAGCAATCTTGGAAATTGGCTCCCCTCATTTGGTGAAAGAGGTTCAAAAGTTAATGGGGATGGCCACCGCACTCAACAGGTTCATCATTCATTCCACAGATCGCTGCCGACAATTCTTTCATACTCTATAGCAAGGTAAGGCCTTTGAATGGACCTCCGAGTGCGAAGCCGCTTTCAACAGCCTGAAGAGCTACCTCCGATCAGTTCCACTTTTGACAACACCTTCGGCAAGTGACCCGCTCATTTTATATCCGCGCTTCCGGATCGGCCGCCAACGCCAGATCGTTAAAGGAAGAGCTTGGGGAGCAATGCCGCAGTATTATGTGAGCAAGGCAATGGTTGACGCCAAAACGCGTTACCTTCCATTGGAAAAACTCATCCTAGCCCTCGTAATGGCAGTAAGAAAGCTGATACATTACTTTCAGGGGCATACCATCGGGGTACTAACAAACCACCCTCCAACAAGATTGAAGAGTTGTACATCAGTATGCTGCTTTCAGTGGGCTCTTGAACTCGCCAATACGATATTCGGCCGCTTAGAACCTCAATCAAGGGCAAGCGCTGTCGACTTTGTGGTCAATTCACTGGGGTCTTCATTGATTTCGTGTCTAATGAAATTCAACCTAAGGTTTAACTAGAGAATTTATGTTGGGGACATTTGGCTTGTACTATGATGGATCGTCTAATCAATGCAAGCAATGGGCCGTAGTAGTGATAATGGCTCCTAACAGGCAATAATTGAGTAGGCTATCAAACTCGCCAAGCATCGAATAATGAGGTCAATACGAGGCCCCGCTAACCGCTTATGGAATACACATCTCCTGCGTTTCTAAGATCTACTTATATTTTACATTCAAAGTCAGTGATCAATCACCTAAAGAGGGAGTACACGCAAAAACGCACTATATGGTCATTACATGAAAACGGCAAATTCTCGCCGCAAAATTTGACCATCATGAATTGAACCAAATAACCCGTGATCGTAACACACATGCAGCATTTCTAGCTTGCCTAGCCTCCGCCATTAACTCGTAGATTAAACCCGACAATTGAAGTGGGTTTCATTCCTAAGCGAGCATTGGTCCTTCAGAGGAAGTCCAAATCAATATCTTCGAGTCAAGTCCGAGTTGATGGACGCCATTGTCGCATTCCTATCTTCCCAACAACTCCCGTCTGATAAGAAAGAAGCACAAGCTACGTAAACAAAGCCTTGCAATACTACTTGATCCGCAAGGAAAGCTTTACAAAAATCCTCGCCCGCATCTAGAATGCGCTCATCCTGATAAAGTCAAGGAACTCTTGACCGAAATTTATGAAGGTAGTGGTGCCCATTCTGCAGACGTAACTTTGGCCCATCGAGCCGTGACATAGGGGTAATATTAGCCAACAATGAGAGTCGACGTCAATGTTACGTGAAGAAATGCTAATAGTGCTAGAAATTTTCTCCCTTAACCCATCCGCCATCAAGAGTTAAGCTCTATAACCAAATCCTTTGTCATTCGCCTAATGGGGACTTGACATCGTCGAATCGCTGTTCGCTACCGAAATAAGCGATTTTTTATTTTCGCAACCAATTATTTCAAAAATGGGTGGAAGCGAGGCCCTAACGACATTCGAGATAATCGATGTGAAGCGCTTTTGTGGAGAAATATCATAACGTGATTCGCATTCCAAGAGCACTTATTTCGCATTTACAAGACTCTAGTTCGATTATGTGTGTCTACCAAGAACTGGCAAAGAAGTATGGTATTCGCCCTATTTCTCCACCCCGCTTATCCACGTAGTAATGACCAAGTCAAGCTTCCAACAAATCTATTTTAATGGCATCAAGAAGCGGCCGGAGAAAGCTAAAGGAAAATGGGTCAAAGAATTGCCGAGTGTGTTATGGGCTCATCGCACCACTCGAGGAGGTTCATCGGGAGACGCCATTTGCTTTGTGGTCGAACGCAGCGTATCATCCCCTTAGAGATCACCTTCCAACCTTGAAATCAAAAGTCTTCAATATGGGCCAAACAACATGATGTTGGCCTTAGATTTGACTCTAATTGAAGAACGTAAGAGACCGCTACCAAGATCCATGGCATGGTACCAAAGAGAAGCCTTGCTAAGTCGCATAATCAACATGTTTAGCTGTCGCTATACACCAAGAGAGTTGGTCCTGAAGAAAAGCTTCCATCTTCCACGAATCCTGATGGAAAATTGGGCCCTAACGGGACAACCCCTATCGACGACCAATTGCGTATAGGGGCATATCGCTCAAAGACATGTCCGGGAGGAGTCCGCCAGGCCTTGAATTCAACATACTTATGTAAATTCTATCATTAAACCCGACCTGTGGGGCATGACACTTGTTTTGAATGATTCACTATGTACATACTTCACTTTTGCAATGCAAAGTTCCCTATTTTCTCATTGTTAAGTTCAGATGAAAAAGCCTCCGAATTCGGAGCCCCATCCGCAGATCACGCTTGGGACGTAATAAGACTTTGATTCGGAGAGCCCTTCATGGATACCACGACACAAGACAAAAAGCCTCCAAATTTGAGTCCCATCCGCAGCAGTCATGTTTGGGCGAACAAGACCCCTGGATTCAAGTGCCCTTCATAGATATCACAATTAGCCAAGACAAAAAGCCTTCGACTCGAGCCCAATCCGCAAGTCACGCTAATGAATAAGACTGGATTCGAGTGCCCTTCGTGATACCACGACAAGACAAAAAGCCTCCGATTGAGCCCCATCCGCAGTCACGCTTAGCTTAATAAGACTCCAGATTCAGAGTGCCCTTCGTGGATACCATGATTAGCCAAGACAAAAAAGCCTCCGAATTCGGAGCCCCATCCGTGCAGGTCATGTTTGGACCGAATATGACTCCGGATTCAGAGCGCCTTCATGGATATCACGATTGGCCAAGACAAAAAGCCTTTTGAATTCAGTGGCCCCATCCGCAGGTGTCACGTTTGGACCTAATATGACTCCAGATTCAGAGCTACCGTCAGGCATATCACAATTGGCCAAGACGAAAAGCCTCCGAATTTGGAGCCCCATCCGCAAGTCACGCTTGGGCCAAATAAGACTGGATTTGGAGCGCCTTCATGGATACCACGACACAAGACAAGAAAGCCTCCGACCAGAGCCCCATCCATGCAAGTCACGCTAATGAATAAGACTCTAAATTCGAGCGCCTTCGTGGATATTGCGACACAAGATGATAAAGCCTCTAAATTCGAGCCCCATCCGCAGTCACGCTAATAATAAGACTCGGATTCAAGTGCCCTTCGTGGATACAACGACACAAGATGAGAAAGCTCAATTCGAAGCCCCATCCATGCAGGTCACGTTTGGGCCGAATAAGGCTCCAGATTCAGAGCGCCCTTCGTCGATATCACGATTGGCCAAGACGATAAAGCCTTCGAATTCGAAGCCCCATCCGCATACAGTCACGCGACCAATTAAGACTCGGATTCGGGTTACCTTCGTGGATATCACGATTGGCCAAGACTAAAAAGCCTCCAAATTCGTGAGCCCCATCCGCAAGTCACGCTTTGTCGAATAAGACTCCGGATTCAGTGGCCTTCATGGATATCACGACAATAAGATGAAAGCCTCCAAATTCGAGCCCCATCCGCAGTGTCACGCTATACTAATAAGACTGATTCAGAGCGCCTTCATGGATACCACGACACAAAATGAAAAGCCTTTGAATTCAAACCCCATCCTGTGTCACGCTTTGGGCCAAATAAGACTGGATTCGAGCGTTTCAGGATACCACGACACAAGACAAAAAGCCTCAATTCCGAGCCCCATCCGCAGCAGTCACGCTAGCCAAATAAGACTCGATTCAAAGTGCCCTTCGTGGATATCACAATTTGCCAAGACAAGAAAGCCTCCGAATTCGAGCCCTATCCGCAGGTCAAGTTTTAATAATAAGACTCAGATTCTAACGCCTTCAGGATATCACGACGTCAAGATGACAAAGCCTCCGACCAAGCCCCATCCGCAAAAGTCACGCTTGGACCGAATAAGACTCGATTTGAGCGCCTTCAGAGATATCACGACACAAAACGAAAAGCCTCCAAATTCAGAGCCCCATCCGGTGTCACGCGAGGGCCGAGTAAGACTCGGATTCGCCTTCAGAGATACCACGATTGGCCAAGACAAAAAGCTCCGACCAGAGCCCCATCCGTAGGTCACGCTTGGCCGGCCAATAAGACAGATTCGAGCGCCTTCGTGGATGCCACGACCGCTAAGATTTAAAAGCCTCCGACCGGAGCCCCATCCGTGTCACGCTGTTGAATAAGACTTCGATTCGAGCGCCTCAGAGATATCACGACACAAACGAAAAACCTTTCGAATTTGGAGCCCCATCCGCAGTCACGCTTGGGTTTAATAAGACTGGATTCGAGCGCCAGGATATCACGATTGGCTAAGACAACAAAGCCTCCAAATCTGTGAGCCCCATCCGGTGCAAGCACGCTTTGGACCAAATAAGACTCGGATTCGAGCACCCTTTGTGGATATCACGACTAAGACGAAGTTCCGAATCGGAGCCCTATCCGGCAGTCACGCTTGGGTAATAAGACTGACGGAGTGCCCTTCACGGATACCACGACACAAAATGAGAAAGCCCAATTCGTAACCCCATCCGTAGGTCACGCTTAAATAATAAGACTATGGATTCAGAGCCCTTCATGGATATCACGACACGAGACAAAAAGCTCCGACCGAGCCCCATCCGGCAGTCACGCTTGGATCAATAAGACTCCGGATTCGAGCCTTCGTGGATATCACGACACAAGACGAAAAGCTTTCGAATTCGAGCCTCATCCGCGTAAGTCACGCTAGTAATAAGACTCGATTCAAGCGCCTTCGTGAATATCATGATCGGCAGGAAAAAGCCTCGAATTCGAGCCCCATCCAGGTAAATCACGCTTGCTTAATAACACTGGATTCGAGCGCCTTCAGAGATATCACAATTGGCAAAGATGAAAAGCCTCCAAATGAGCCCCATCCGGCAGTCACATTTGGGTTTAATAAAGACTCGGATCCTGAGCGCTCATGTGGCTATCACAATACACACCAAAATTGATGCATTCAAGCATTCAAAATGAAATGTTTCATTCAATTGAACGACAAGCCAGATAAACGTAAGTCAAAACATGCAAACATTCAAAATGAAATGTGTCCTTAGATTAATCGACACAAAGTGTATTAATATAAGTAGAAAATATGCTAACACATAAAAACGAAGCGCTTATTAAATTAGCCAATAACTACATAATTTTGCACTCAATCTGCTTTGAGCATTACAATGTCTACTTTTATCCGCATCTCCTCATCATCACTCTTCTCGACTTCAAAGGCGTAAAAGGGGAAATAATCACGCGGTATAGTGGCAACGCCAAATCAACGCTTATTGTCTTAATAGCCTCGCTCGGCGCCTTTGATCTAACCATGCTTAAATCCACGATTTTACATCGTTAAACTTCCTGATCTCTTCCATGGTCTTCTATCCCAACTTTCCACCATTATGAAAGCCTTTTTCATAAGCCCTTCCTTCGCCTCTATCACAAACATGCTCGCCAGATCACAATTGGCAATTGCATGACCGATAAGCCATCGGGTCACCCTTTCTTCCACAATTGGGTTATTTGTCCTACTGGTTGTGTCGAGCGACTTTGACCTTTCCTCACCACGCCACCGCTCGCGAACTTCCAAGTTTCAATGCGCTTCATCTTTCTTCTCTATTTCACGCTATGCATCAAGGCACATGCCGATTTCATAGGTAGTGTACATTTTCACCGCCCCATGAACGCCTCTCAAAACACCTCAAAGTCGTCGACCAACCATCGATCGCCGACTTCGCGAAAAAATCATTATGCAAATTGAACGCCATGTTCGAATCAGGATGATGGAATCACGTCATCGCTTGTCCTGACGAAAACTAAAAGCTCAATGGGCATGGTGGCCCACTGGCCTCACTTCGCGAACGAGGGGAGCTCCCCCGTTAGCACTTATCCTTCCTAGGTGACTGGCGCCGATGTGGAGAGTGGCGCCTCATGTTCTGCAAATGCCCTACCTCCCGTACAGGGAGGCTTGCCACCGCGACTCATTGCTGAGTCCAGCTCAGCCAGTGTCCTACCCTCTCCATTGCTATTAAAGAATAGTCTAGTTAACATTCACACTTTTCCGGCCACGTCTGACTGACAGAATTGAGTTGCTTTTGAAATACAAATGGAAATCCCCTTTTTAGTCACCATGAGTGCACCGCGACTCGAGGTGACCTCACCAATGCGACTCCATAAGCCACCGATATTCGATGTTATTGATCTGCTCAACCGGGCTAGGGCATTCATAATGTTAATGGCTAAAGGTCGCCAATCTAATCATAACTATGGCAAGGGAAAATTCGTTAATCTTAATGGCTAAAGGATGGCCAATCGAATCGGCTAAATCCCTAAATCCCATGGCCTTATGCCGAAAGGATCACGTGCCTTAGTCATCTCACGAACCGTCGATATTTGGTGTTTCGATTCATAACTAAGGCAAGGGCAGATTCGTTAATCTTAACGGCTAAAGGATGGCCAATCGAATCGGCTAAATCCCTAAATCCCATGGCCTTATGCCGAAAGGATCACGTGCCTCAGTCATTTCACGAACCGTCGATATTTGGTGTTCTGCTCATAACTAAAGCTAAGGGTAGATTCGTTAATCCTAACGCCGAATATTTGTGCCGAAAGGATCATGTACATTCATATGCAAGGGTATGCTCATGAGTTTATTCGACTAATTTGAAAGTCTAATCGCGAAGATACGCCGCTATCTCTTTAGCAACATTTAATTTATTCATCTTTTTTAATGGAATGTTTATCTATCACAAGCAATGCATAAAGAGTCTTATCTAAAATAGTGAAAAGCCATAATCTTCATTGGTAACAACAATTATGCGCATAAGCAATAATGCAAAGTAAGGGAAATTTTCATTCATAAAATGAATACAGATAGTCATCATTTTATACATGAAGATTACCCCAAGTAAATAGAAGCCTACTAAGAAAACAAAACATGTTTACAAAAAACATACACTGAAATTCCTAACAAAACTAAAGTGTCGCCCAAATCAATCCTCGAGGTTAGACTCAAGCTCAACATTCACTTGCTCGGATGGAATCGCATGGCCAATGTCACATCAACATGGCAAGGGCTTTGAGCTAGTCATGTTTGAATCCCGATTCTCGAATTTTGGGACTTCTTCTACATAATTTGTACATGCACTCTTCCCACTAACACTTTGAAAGCCCCTGAATCGACTATTTTGCCTTCGACTTTTCAATTCGCCTCCACTTTGGCAATCACCTCCTTGGCTAACTTGGAGCGAACTCTTGCTCATGTTTCTGTCCCTCTCCTGCGGTAGGCTCAACTTGAATCGTCACAACTCCGCCTGCTCACGGCTTTGCCCTTGCAGACTTAGACTATAGTTGCTTCTCGCCAGCCGAATCACCGCCCTCTCTCAGTTTCGCTAACTTCCGATTTCAAACGGCTAATCCGCTCATCATGCATGCCATGCTGTTAGCCGCCTATTTCGATTATCCTTCCGACTGCATTCGCAAGAACATGTAGTTTAAACCAAAACAAAACTAAAACAATATACGTTAAAAGCTTAAAATTAGGATCAAGTCACATACCGTAAAAGCCGATCGAACGGGGTTAATGCTATTGC